>JAUZNJ010113128.1:0-19880 GCA_034780135.1 Jordanella pulchra | reverse complement strand
ATACGTGTTTGATTTTTTCCCCCAGTCAACTCAAATCAAATAATCAGAGTTTCAGACAAAGCAAACAGGCAGAAAACAACCTTATAATACTGAAACTGTGTTTAAATTTTACTTAGATATTATGCTTTTTTTCAGGTTGATGAAAGGGATATCTTCTACCTTTGGCATTCTTAGATAAACATGCGCTGAGGAGAGTTTGTCAACATGAAACCTGTTTGCAGAAAGAAAAAACAAAATTAAAGACTTAACAGATTAGAGCTACAGGATATTTTAAATGTTAAGAAAAATGTATTTGATAATAAGAGTACATGTAAAAGCAATTAGCTGCATTGGTTTTTATTAGAGAGTATCAGAATAAAAGAGGCTGAAGAGACTCAATTCCTTTTTGATCAGTTACATAATAAGCAAACAAATGATGATTGGGGTTGTATTTTGGAAAAATGGTGAAAAGCTCAAGAGTAAAGCTCAATGCATAAAAATGCAAGCACATATATTAGCAATGCTCCGATAGATTGAACTTTATAGGATCAAGCGCTGCACATTTGATTTGCAGGTGAAAAGAAGCAAATACTAAAGACTTACCAAATGTCTTCAGGCCAACCATATTTAATAAGGTCCTCATCTATGGACAGAAACAGCTCTTGTTAATTCAAGATGTGGTTCATTGACAACCAGAAAGCAGCAAATTGAAACAGCCTTACTTTCATATTTATCTTTTCCCATGTAGATAGTGAATGGGGTATCCACCACTAAAGAGAGAAAATAGAAATCGGACAATTGATACGATGAAACAGAAACAGTAGATATCAAATGGATAAAAGCCTAAAATAAGGTGAAGGGAAAAAAGTCCTTTTAAATGACTGATTTATGAAGCTAACCGGGCTACAGACCAACAGCGGTGCTAATTTTCGACTTAGACTCACCGGCACTTGTGAAGTAAAACACCATTTTCCTCTAAAATAAAACACACTATATATTATATAGTGTGTTTATTAATATAACAAGCGTAGTTTGTAGAGTAAGTTAAAAAATGTGAAAAACTTATGAGTTTACTTTTCACTGCTACTGTCACTTTACTCATATGCGGACTGACCCGGAAGTTGTTAGCTCCTGACGTAAAGTTACCACGCAAAGACTAATAGTAAACTCACTTTACTCTTCAAAATAAAGCGTTTTTTTCTTAAATTATATAAATGTAAACTTTCCAGTAATAATATCAAAGTAATTTAGAAAGTGATTCAGACATCTGACGAGGATGCACAGTGGATATATGGAGGACCCAAGGAATCACTGAAAAACAAAAAACAGCCATTTCAAATTGAACTAAATCGTTCAAGTTTAAAATTATATTTGAAAAGCATTTTCCAATGTTAACTTTTGAAATTAATTATTTAGGTAGAATTGCAAATTGTATTTATTAATCTGTTATTAATTTGACAATGTATTTTCAAATCCTATTTCTGAATTGAGATTGCTTTACCCTCTCCGTTTACCTTCTTCGTGACCCCTCTGGTCCTTTAGCAGTCCAAAAAAAGAATTAAACCAATCACAGCTGCTGCAAAAACAGCTTTCTGATTGGTCAGACAACCTCACTTGGATATCTCCCTTCAGACCCAGAGTCCAAGACCCCAAAAAACAAACCCAAACCAAAGATTTCTACTCTAAATGTGATCAAAGAAATTCACTGCACAGATTTACAGATTTTTTTCATAGATCAGAATGTTTTTTATAAACACAAAATGAAAGGAGGGATGGACAACATCACTGCTCAAAGTTAGCAAATTGTCTGGGGATAGTCATAGTATCACCATAGCTGAATAGTTGTTACTTATTTATGTTAGAAATACTTGCAGTTTTGTTGCTTTACATTTACATTTTCATTCAATTCACTCATTCATTTTCATTCAATTCACTCATTCATTCAGTTTCATTCAATTCACTTTTTAACCTATGTGTACTGCCATCAGTAGCAGCAACACTTGTTATTCTTCATATTTAATCTTCATGAAAAGAACTTTTGTCAATTATGTATTCTTTTGATTGAAGGGATGCCTGGATTAATATATATCAAATTACTCTGACAAAAACTATTTAAAAAAATGGTTGTGCTCAGTTTTCTTGTTTTATTCAGGATGAGACAAAATATAGTTCTGTGAAATAGCCTTTTTTATAAGATGCTGTAAATAGATAAAAAAAAAATAAGGGCCTAAAACTTTGCTTTTTTCTTAGATTTCTATTCAAGAGCTGTTAATACAATTTATACATAAATTATCAAGCATTTGAATGACAACAAAATGCTTTTACAGTTTGCATTTTAATCGTTTAATTTGATAACATTTCACTCACATTTAGGAGGTTACTTTATCGTTTGTCTCTTATTCTTTTATTTTGAAACGGGTTTGCAATTTCACATTTCACTGGTGCTCACATTTCCGCTTCCGGCCAGGTTGTGTAACTATTTTTAGACGGGCGCGCGCTCTTCAAAAACATAGACGAGAAACGCGCGAGGAAAGAACAGCAGAAACATCGAATTGGTTTCTTGTCTTTCCGCATCTATCGTTGAAGGGAAACTAGAAGAAATCTGTGCGGTGAGACGATTAAAGTGTTTTATTTATCATTTTCAGTGGATGTTCGTTGGTTTTATTCTCTATTTTAAATTGCGCGTTTAACGATCAAAATCGAAAAATCACTTAAGTTACTTCAGTAATTGCTAGCATGCTTTTTAATACCAAGTTGGTGGTTTTGTCTCTGGTAATACGCGGATAAACCGTCTTATTCAGCTGTATAAGAGTCCAGATCGTTGCTGACACACTTTATTTGTTTCGTAAGGTGATCATCCCGCCAAATGTGCGTTTGCTTTAACAGTTTGCTGCAAAATATTGCAGGGGCTTTGGTATTTGCTGTCAGATGAAAGTGAAAAACCACAAATATTTCAGGCATAATTAAAGTCCCCTTACACGTTTTGCTAAAGTGCAAGGTTAAATCACACTTCTACATTAAGCTAATTTACCGTAAAACACTGAGCAGTTTTCTTTCGTGATCCTTCTCGAAATTCATACAGGATGTTTGGTTAAGAAGTTCCTGCCATTGTATTCACGATACTTTTCAGTTTAAATCACATATGAATTAAGTGTTAAAGATTATCAGAGGGGGAAATTGCGAGTTAAAAGGCTATTATTTTTGTTGTGTAAACTGGACACAAACCAATCGTTTTTTTTTTTAAATAAAAGGAACATACTAGAAATATCTGGTCAAATGCACCAAAATCATCTTTCCTAATTTATCAAATGCCTCAAATTTAACAAAAATGTCTATAAACGTTTTAAACGATGTGTGTGCTCACAAAAATCAGATTAATGTCAGGGAAATAAGCTTTGTATACATAAAACGTGTACTGTCCTATTTGGACTTGGAAGGCTTTTTATTATTTTATTATTTTTTGTTTGAATATCATATTTTATTACACATAGGTAAACTTTGAAGATGATACCAACCTCGACCAGAAAGCGCAAACTGTCCTCTCTGGACTCTGAAAGGTAAGCTGTATAGATGTAATGACTGTTTCACATTGAGGATGGAGTAAAACCTAAAGTATAGATAAATCTGACCATCAGTCACCCAGCCAAGAAGGGCATGAAGGAGCAAACCTCTCCAGTAAAGAGAAGATCCCCTCGGAAACGCCTGCTCTCTCCAAATGTAGAGAAGCAAGCAGGGCAGGAGTCGCCACATAAGCCAGCAGGTAAGACAGGCCGGTTTAGTGTGACCTACCTTTCTTGTTGACTCTGGTGGTGAAAATCTAAAGGTTTTCTGGTTACTGTGAGAAATTGTCCACAACAATCATGCTTTTTTTTTTTTTTTTTTTTTCAGTCTCTCCACGTAGATCGCCCCGTAAATCCCCAGCAAAGCCTTCGGTGGTCACAAGCTCTTTCTATGGCAAGCAGAAGACCATCTATCTCAATCCGCTCGAGAGAAAGGCAGTAAAAGAATCTTTGCCTTCCCTCCCCCCTGTTATTACTTCCCCCCCGCAACCAGCCCAAAAAACAGAAAAGAAAATGAAGAAAACTGTGAAAAGAGGCAACAAATCCAAAAATGCATCAGCCGGATCGGGTAAGAAAGGGAAGAGGAGTACCAAAGGTTCTCCAGCATCTACAAAGGCAGTTGAACCATTTAAAAGGAATACCAGGTTTGTTTCTGATGCTTTATCTTAAATATATTTAGATTGATCTTTAGTAGAATTAAACATTTGCTTTCATTTTATTTAGCAGCCTTGCAGTAAAGCCAACAGCCACCAATAGCAGCAGTGTACCAGCAAGCAACAAACCAGTAGAGGCAAAGAAGGGAATCACCATCTCTTTCTGCAGCCTAAAGCCCAAACCGAAGATCTTTGTTGGAGCTGCTTTCTTTGGTACAGGAAAGAAGCCGACATCCATGTATAAGAGATCTGCTCCAAAGTCCTCAGCCAGGCCAGCTCCAGTAAAGAGCAAGAGCCAAACTGGACCATCACAGCAGAACGCTGAGAGACCAAAGCAGCAGGTGGATTTAAAGATCGTCCCACAGCTACAGGAGCCAGAAAAGGTTTGTGTGTTATCAGAAGATGTTTGCAAGTTTTCCTCTTTTATTGTTCTTGTCGTCATCTTATTGTCTTATTTGATCTAAAACAGAAGTTCTCTGTTAAAACTACATAAATAAAAGTGAATTCTATGTTCATTTGTAACCAATCTTAGTGTTTTTATCTGCGTGGGTCTGGAGAGATTGTCATACAGCATCCATAAAAGTTGTTCTTTAAGAAACGAATTTGTTTAGTATGGAACATGAAAGGATTTAATGTGATATTTTATTTGTTGTGACTGCTGTACAGCAAATAAATGTGACGGAGACCCAAGATCGAACAAAGCAGAGAACAAAGTTTGATCCGACTGACTGGATGGATGTTAATGATGGGGAGTCAGAAACCACCGACCCACTGAGGTAAAACTGGTCTAAAAACAAATGATGGCTTCCCTTCACAACTTACACTTTCCATTCTTAAAGAACTATTTTTTTATTCCAGACATTTACATGTTTTTAACTTTCTACGTTCGAAATATTTTAAGAATTTTTATAGTTTCATAAATCAAATGATGCTTAATATGTGTAATGAATGCTGCATTATTTAGTATCTGGTATTTTTTTATCATTTGATTTGGCAACTTCAAAATCAGCTGGAAATTTCTCTTTAGAGCTGAATGATTTTTGAAAAAACTGAACGTTATGATTATGTTAAACCGATATTGCGATTTTTATTTCAATTTTCCAATGCATTAAGTACAAGTAATCCAGGGTTTTAGTTTTTTCATGACCTTGAAATTATGCAGGTCCAGAGTTCATTGTTGCAGGACTTTACTGTAACCCTTGTGTGAAAAAAAAAAGAAAAGCTAAATTCCACTTGCATGCATAAATCTGTGTTCCAGCAGGAAGTGCGATTATTTCCCCAGCCCTCGTCTGTAGTCATTTATTATTGCCAATTAGTGAAAAGTCTTGCAGTCTAAATGTATTACTGTTAATAAACTGCTGTCAAATTTAAAAGCACAACATAACACTTAATTGTTGTGTTTTTTCAAATAAATTGAATCTCAAACTTGAAGGCATTACTGATGCTGTGCCTAAACGTTTAAACTTGATAAAGATGGTTAGCACCGTGGTAACTACAAAGGTAGTTGGGGTAAAGCAATGTAGGATGATGCAGACAGTAGGGATGAGCTTCCAAAAGATTTGGACCTTGTTTGATTAAAATGGAGACGCTATAACAGTATTTGAGACTGAGAAAACACCAAACTCCACATGTGCCTGTGTGGTATAAATAAATGAAAACCTTTCAGCTTTCAATCTTTGTCTCTTTAAGCTCCCCCAAATCAATGGCTGAAACGCTTGGGATTAGAAAACAACTGAAGATTGTTCTCTCCAGGACGCCAAGTCCTAAATCCACGGCTTTGTTCTGCGACAACCAGGTAGGAGCATCCCGAGTTTGATGTGAAGAAATGTTGGCTTCAGTAGCCTGTGGTCTAGTGAAAAGCATTAACACGGTTGTTTTTTTTTTGTGTCTTCTTTTTTTTTTTTTTTCTTTCCAGGATGAATTGCTGGCAGAAGGTGGTTCCGAGTCCACCGTTGACCAGAGTAAAATAAACCCCTCTGAATCTTCCACCACTCCTTCCAAAGGTGTGTTTCAACATGTTAACCTCTTCATGTCTGGATTAAATAGTTATAATAATTGATTTGTGTCTTCTTTTTTTTTTTTTTTTTCCCAAGTCAGACAGAACAATTAGATGTAATCTTTTATTTTCTTCTCTTCCCCCCCCCCGACAGCTTCTGGAGCTGTGTACCCCATATTCGACTCTTCATCAAAAAGGTGAGATAATTTGTTGGCTTGATACCTGTGCGTTTAATATGAGCCAACTCCGTGTATTTTGCGTATTTTTTTTTTATTACAAAAGCAGGATATTTTAAAACTAGTTCAATTCAGGCAGGATTTGTTGGTTTGGCTCAACAAAACTAAATATCTGGAGAATATTTTATTATTGTTGGTCTCATCTTATTCTCTGCTGATCTCATTTGGGTTTTGATATATTTTATAAATATTTACATACTTTGATATTGAACACATAACCAGACTTTTAACTCTTAAAAATACAAAGGTGATAAAACACGATTAAAGAATAAAGGACTTCTTTAAATTGACACTCTGGTTTCGATTTTTATTTCATCACCAGCGCTGTGAATTGACAAGAATATATCACAAAGTGTCACAATATCATTTTAACCACGATTTATAACAATACAGTTGCAAAGCTGATGTTTTGGTTTCTTGCTTTGTATGACTTCACCGTGCTGTACTTTGTCGTTTAGTGTGATTAAAGACATTTGATTGTGGCTGCTACCACCTGGTATCTCTTCGTTATCCATTTAACAGCTAAACTGTCCTCAGTTTCAACTTGTCTCGCTCACTCGTTCGAAAAACTGTTAGGGCGTGGGGAAGCAATGGCAGTGCTGCATTTGAAAGCGCATGAGGAAAGTAGAAACTTTTATTTGTGATGCTTCAGAATCATGGGTAGAAATGAGATCACATGCATTCGGATCTTCTTTCATCCTGCAGCCCTAATATATACATTATATTTATATCTATAAATAATTAATGTGTACAGTATATTTGTGGCTCTTTGCACCGCCTACAGTGGCTCTTAATAGTGGCTAAAAATGACATAAAGAACTAACTAATGCACTATAATAACAAAGAACAGTCTTGGAAGCTTTATTGGTTTTAATAACAAATATCTGAATTGCATTTTCAAAATAGAATGACTCTACAAGAAGCAGATATATGGTTTTAGAGCTATTTTTCTTTTAATTGGCTTGAAGTGTTTCATTAGTATTTTCAAAGATGCAAACAAAAGAAACTGTTGGTTTAAAATGGCAACAGATTTCCTATGGGAGATATTTAAAAAATAAAACTTTTGTTTTATTTAAAAAAATATGTTATATTTTATAGCTCTAAATGACTTAGCCAGACTCGAGGAAAATGGCTTAATCTTTACATCTTTGGATTATAGAATTAAAACAGAAGAGTCAGAATGAAGATGCACTTGGAGAACACGCTAACTATGTACCTTAAAGTTGTATCTAATTTCATACAAATTCAACACTTTTTTTTTGTCTTATGGCATCAGAGCTAACATCTGTTCTGCTGTGCATCCTGCATGAGTTATATTGATTTTAGCAATTGGGGAGGGAAAAGGCATAGATATATGAAATTCAGCTGTCATTAAACTACGACAAAAAAAATAGCTGTGATTTACTGATCGCTACGTTTTAGACGCTGTTCATTCAGGCTCTGGATGACAGTAATCCAGTTAGCCAGTTCCTGGATTACTAGTGACTAAAGTGCTAACCTGATTGATAAGCATCCAGATGTTCAGTCTTTTGGTTAAAAAAGGGGAAATCATCAGCTGTTTGTTGAACTTTTATGTGCTAAAAATCTAATGCAAAATGATTTATAATAGCTGGTAGATATATCGAGAATCCATGGATGAAATGGGCTTTAAAACATGTAACTGTACAGCAGTCTAATTAAGGCTTATCTGTCAGTTTTATAGGTTGCATTAAATTACACAACTGTCGCCATCTCTTATTATTTTAGGTTGAGTGCAGCTCTGCGTCCTCCGGTGTCCTGCAGTACCCCCTCTGTCTCCTCAGGAGCTTCATCGCTGGCGGTTTCATCCGCAGTAAAAGAGCGACACGCTCGCAGGAAGAAGGAAAAGCTGGACCATGATCAGCTCATCATTGTGAGCTTTTTTTCCCCCTAATTCTTTGTTTTTCAATGTCTGAATGTTTTGGTTTGTGCTTCGTACGTGAATAGATTTAGCCTGTAAAGATTAAATAGATGATTAAATTCAAAATGCTCGGTTTTTGAGTTAAAAACAGTGTGATAATACTTAGTTATGTAGCATTTGTGTTTATGTTTCTTGAAACTTATTTTTTTTAATGCTACTAAACAAAAGTACGTTTACACTGAGGCAGGGTTTTCTTTCCTTTTAATTTAAAGACAAATTTATTTTAAGATGGAAAAACTATTTTGTTGTAGTAATATAAAATTTGATTTAAATACGGTACAAGTATTTTAGCATCCACTCATTCTCATGTTTTTACCAATTCAGACGTGTATATTTATTATAATTGCTAAACATTATGTCTTTTACTTGTGAGAAGGAAAACTTGAACAGACATTAGTTTTCCTGTCTTTGTTTGCCAGGATGCTGGACAGAAGCAGTTTGGTGCTACAACCTGCAGCTCCTGTGGGATGGTTTACAGTGCAGACAACCCTGAGGACAATTTCCAGCACTCGCAGTTCCACCAGCACTTCCTGGACTCCATTAAATACGTGGTAACGGTTCCTTATACTCCCTTACCATCTAAAAAATCTAGATGGTGAAATCTAAAAAGACCCACCCTTTTTAGCCATTTTAAGAAGCTTATTTGAACTTCATTTAGACCCAGAGGATAACAGATGTTCAGGTCTGATCATAGAGTAATTTTAACTACCTCTAGTAACTTAGTTGTTTATTATATCTAAAGTTAAAATTGGAGCGTAATCAAAAATTGATTTAAGCTTGAAGAAATTTGATACAAAAAGTGAACCTCATAGATTCAATTTGCCCCATTTTAATTTTTATAAATAGTCATAGAGCTAAATTTTAAAACATTTTAACAGAAATATTATGTTTAGGCCTTATTGCAGCTCACCTTTTTTTTGTTTTCAGCTGTACAGTAAAATTCATTGGTACCTTTTGCAACTGTGCTAAGAAGTTGTTGCTTGAAGAAGCCGACTATCGAAACATATATTAGAAAGTTTAGTGGAAGGATAAGCGTTGTTAGAATATGACAGTAACACATTTCTGTTTATTACATGTAATATTTGTTCAATGTAACAGAAAATAAGTGAAAGTTTAATTAGCTGTAAACCTAATAAATGTACATAAAGAGCTTGAAGTAAATCATTGTTGGGAATAGGTTCTTAAACGGCATAATTGAAATGATCTTTTTAGAGATTATTCTAATTGATTGATCAGACCTTAAGTTTCATTCCTTATGTTTTTAGGGTTGGAAAAAGGAACGAGTGGTGGCAGAGTTCTGGGACGGTAAAATCATCCTGGTCCTACCCGATGATCCAAAGTATGCAGTCAGAAAGGTGCAGGACCACACGCTGGTTAATTCATGTTTGTTGTGCAAAGATCATTTCTGTCAGGCTCAAATTGAAGTTTTAATGCTAAAGTTTTTTAAAATTAGGCTGAAGAAGTGCGTCGTATCGCGGACAACGAGTTGGGTTTCCAGCAGGTGACCCTGAGCAAACCAACGCAGGCTAAAACCTTCCTGTTCATCAACACAGAGCGACTGGTTGTAGGATGTCTCGTCGCTGAACCCATAAGACAGGTAAAAAATGAGGCTTTCATTGGTGTTTTTTTTCTGTACTCATTGGAAAAGGAAAGAATAACTTCTCTAACTCTTAATCTAATATAAACCCCTCTAATCATTTTTTAAAACTGTTCTGAGCCTTTCCTGTTCTATGAAAATTTCATATGAATTTTTGGCTTAATTAAAATACAGCCTTGTAAACTGTTATCCTGTTTTTCCACGCAGGCCTACAGGGTTCTGGAGCAGCCAGATCAAAAGAAGGACATGACGAAGGACGACTTCATGGAGCGCCACAGAGCCTGGTGCTGCTCCACCACCCCAGAGCAAGCTCTGTGTGGGATCAGTCGGATCTGGGTCTTCAGCCTGGCGAGGCGGCAGGGCATCGCAACCCGTATGCTGGACACAGTGAGGTGTGACGTCATGCTCTGCAATTAGTTTTTATTTTGAAGTTATCTGAATAAAAATAGGTAAACTTTTAAGGCATAATCATTGCGAGTTTTGCCTTTCAAGAGAGACATGACTACTTTAAGAAGTCAAATTATTTCTAACGTTTCCCCTTCTTTCCTAAAGGAGCACATTCATGTTTGGAAGTTATCTGACCAAGGAGGAAATCGCCTTCTCTGATCCAACACCTGATGGGAAGCTGTTTGCCACAAAGTACTGCAACACACCGACCTTCCTCATTTACAACTTCATAGCATAAGATGGAAGCAACAGTTGATTAAATTTGCTGCATTGATGGATGTGAGGTGCTGAAGTTTTTCGTGTTAAAAATTGGTTTTATATGCAAAGCTGTTCAGTTTTTTTTTTTTCTGTTTGGCAAAGCTGTGTGTAAAGTGGTTGTAATCGGGTAGGGTGTAGTTTCCAGTATTTATAATGAAACCCTTTTCCCTGAATGTTTAAATGTTCCTTCCCCTGCTGCAGCTGGAAAAAAAAAAGACTTTCACACAATTTGATTCAGGTAACTTTTAAGCCTTTTTATTGTGAGTTCAGTTTTCACTGACAATCTCAACCCTTGGAAGACAAGTTCAGCATGATAGGATTCATATTTCAGGTACCCGTTGGAAGTATTCTGTGCACTTTGAAGACAAGATGTTTCTGAAATCTGAATGCCATCACTTTTAAGCAATGTTCCTACTTTGTACATTTAATAAAAGTTTTCTTTCAAAATATCCAACTTTCTTTTGGACTTATTTACAAGATGGCAATGAAAAAAAATAGTAAGAGCATTAAGGTTTACTGTGACAAAGAGTTAATGAAGGTAAAGGATACAGTAAAAGGTGACAAAACAGAATTGACAAATAAAAATAGTGCTTTAACTTTTCCAAGATTTAGGACACATGATCAAGATATACTGTAGCAATAATGAGGATGTTATTCACCATCAGTCAATAACGATCACCTCACACAGGGACTCTGTCCAACACAGTGTTCTCTAAGGCCTGGACAATCTGAGCTGCTGATGGTCTCTTCTTGGGGTCTTCCTCAGTGCAAAGACAGAAGAGCTCCACCATCCTCCTGTATGAGGTGCCCAGAGACACGGCGTCTAGTGGAGGCCTTGTCCCCAAACGCTCATAATAGGCGTCCTCGTCAAAGCTCTCCTCCATTGAATCGTCTAGAATGTATACAGCAATTAAAATCAGTCAAGTCATTGATGAAAGATGGTTTTAATACGAGGTTTTAATACAAAATCTATCTGAATTTGAAAGTTTATTTTCCTTCAAAAAGCACAAATTTGGGTGAAATGTAAAGGTACTTGACTACCACAACTACTTCCTCAGTCTTTACAACAATAACATTTTAGTGTAAAAAAAAAAAATTCTCAGAAAGGAGCAGAAATTGGAGATTTAATTTAACCATTTTCATTTTACAAATCTGATGCTGTTACCATAGGCTCTATTTGTAAACAAATTAGTTTTAGTCTATTTTTTCCTAAAAGGTAACTGGAAATATTTTTAATTTCCATGAATTAAAATGACAACTATGAAACTTTGAGCAGTTTAGCACTATAACCTGGGTGTTTCTATATTAGAAGCCTTTTTGTTTTGGGAACAAAACAAAATATAATACACAAGCTGTTAAAATGTTTGTTTTATTTTTTTTTGTCAGGATCTTAGTAGGTTTTAGGTTTTGCACATTAACTATTTTCCCTACAAACGTAGTGGTTAACTTAAGCCAGATTACTACTTTACTTATAAAATTTGTTGCAAGAAAAACAAAACAATGTATCCCAAAGTACACAAATGTTAAACCATTTTACCCCCGTTATCGTCTTCATCGCAGTCCAGCATCTGCAGGTGAGGCATGTCCAAAGTCATCATCTCCCACAGAGTCAGACCGAAGGCGAATATGTCGGCCTTATCTGTGATTTCTCCTCCTTCCTCCAGAGCTTCCTTCGGCTTCCACGGCTCTGTGCCGATGTACTCCGCCTTTGGGTCTGACACTGAGAACAAGTGGGGTCATTTTTTAAATAACTTGTTTTGATGGGAATCTCTAAAACATTTACATATGGGAGCTACAATACATATCTAGTTAAAAAACATTTCTTTAAAGTCAAAGATAGGTTTACCTCTAAACAATTCTCCCCTCCATTTATGCTGACTGGCTATGCAGTTAAATGACTTACAGCCACACTAACTCTTAGCCACTAGGGGCGCTAGACCTGCAACTTCAGCAGCTGGCAACATTGCATTGTCACAAAATGAAGCCATCTCCCTCCATGTTTTGGGTTTTAATAGGAGGCCATATAGGACCAATAGAGAAAACGTAAACAATATAAATAGATTTTCCTTTCGGGCTGATATGATCTATCTCCTGTAACAACAATTGATTAAATTTCCTATAGGACAACCCCAAATATTAAACAACCTTTTATAACTGAAGTCATACCTCTCATGTTCTCGTCGAGGTGCAGAGAAACACCAACGTCACAGATCTTGACAGTCTCAAAATCCCCTTTGATAACCACATTACATGACTTCATGTCTCCATGCAGAAGCTTCTTCTCATTGTGAAGATACTGCAAAGACATGAAATAAACTTGATAATCTGCTTGGAATAAACATGTTTTTCCCCTTCAGCTTGTATTTAAAATCTGAATTTATAAAAAAAATTATTCTATTAGTATAATTTACCTTTTAAAAATCAAATTTGCCTTGTATACTGGTGCATTAATAGTAACATTTCACATATTGAGATATGGTGTAAAAAAGATTTGTCTACCCCCTTAGAAGTTTCTTTTGTTATGATAGTTATGATTATTTCATCTATTAAAGACAAAAACCTGTCTAAACAAAACTGACACTATTTCAAAAGTTTCTTACCATCTTTGGTAAATCATAACTTCACAGTGGTCAAAGCAACACTACACAACTTTTAACCAACGTGTTTACTTAAATTGAGATATATTAAATGATTATTCAGGTCAATTTACAGCACTTGGTGCATATTTATGCTCTATGAGGGCATCCCTTCGCAAAAAATAATCTATATGTCGGTTCTCTGAAACAGGAAAACTAATTAAACTAAAAGTTGTTCTCAGGTAATAAAACAGGGGCCAAGAGAGACCAGTGGCTCCTGTAGGTAAATAAGATGATCTGCCAAAAGAATATTTATTAAATTATTTTTAACCTTAAAATAAGATAATTAGATATTCTGCACTTGAAAAAAAGAGAATGTAGTTGCTGTTTTTTGTTTTAAATGTAATTTGTCTTTGTCTATTGGCAAAGTGTCTCACCTGCTCAATTCAAGAAAAAGATGTACTTATTTTTGGCTTCGGTTTCAATTTTTTGCACTTTCCTGAAAACACACACTGCAAAAATTAAAATCTAAGTAAGCTATTTTTTCATAAAATGAATTTTATCTTCCCTTCATTTGAGGAGATAAATGAGACAAGTGTCCAATAGAATAAGATTATTTATGTTTAGAATAAGAAAAAAAACAACCCCATTACTTTATTTCTTATTCTAAACATAAATAATCTTATTCTCATTAATTTGGTAGATCATCTTATCTGCTCAAATTATGAGCAAATAGACTTTTAAGAAAACGTTTACTTTTTAGATCGTTTTTTGCAGTGCAATAGAAAATCTGTTTCTTATGATGATAGGTTCTGACATAAGGGACCATAACCAATGGACCAATTTAACATTTTGCCTTTACAATGCACTTTAAAAATCACTTAGAAATTACAGTCAACTTTTAGCTCCAGTAGTATTAATTTAGGATCACAATCTATATCTGTTGGATAGTGAACAATGTCCCTTTCCCCAGTTTTCTGGTGGCTTACAGCAGGCTAGACTAGGAAGTCAGTTTTGGCACCTCTAGCGGCTCAAAGATACAGGGTTGCTTTAAAGTACGCCTTTAAGAAAGCTGAGTTAAAGTTTGTAAGACACACCATGGCTTGTAGATATAAATGATCTAAATTAATTATATATATATATAAAAATAAAGGAGCTGTGTGATTCTTGAGATGAAGGCCCATTTTATCCACTATGGATTGATTGATCTGAAACGTTAAAGTGTTACTAAAACAACAACAAAAAAAAAAAAAACAACCAAAATAAATCCAAATAGGGGAAAACCTCCCCCTTAAAAAACAACAAGAAAACAATGTAGCTGAATCATTTATGATATATGTTTTACCTTCAGCCCACGCGCCACATGCAGAGCCACTTTTTCTATGTTGGCAGCAGGAAAAGCTTTTAGTCCACTCTCTCTGCGCTTCTCTATCAGGTCATTGAGGGACTGCTCTCCTCCATATTCCATAGCCAGACACTTTGAGCCATCTTTTGCTGTAGCAAAGGCACGGAAACCTTGGCAATAAACACAAAGAGGCAGAGACTTACACTGCTTCAGAGTCAAGAAACAAAATGACACCTGTAACAACTCATCTCCCTGTAGATAGGATTTAAGAGACTGATGGAATTAACCTTAATGTTTATCAACTCATATTTTGGGGAAAAAACATAATGATCCTGTTTTTCCTTTTCTACGATAAAACAATGACTTTAGGTGCCTTTTCATATAATTAAAACATCAGTCTTTCCTTTGTATTGTTTTAAGCATGTCCAAGGAGTATTCATCATTTATCACATTTGATATAGATTTAGCTCTATCCTTCTTTTTTATACAGCAAAAAAAATATTCTAAACAATTACGTGAAAATGTTTAATCTTACCAACAATGTTTGGGTGATCTATTCCTTTTAGGATCTCTGCTTCCTCATTTAGACGCATCTGGTAAACAGCCACCTGTTTGGATGCACATTTGCTGTTGATCTTCTTCACAGCCCACGGAGATGAATTTAGCTTTCCCACTCTGGATTCAAAATGGAGAATTTGTTGCTGTAACAACTTATGTCATGAATACTTTCAGAAATAACAAAATTTACCTCCTGTTGATCTTCTTTTGTTGATTAGCACAAACTTAAAATGATGAATTTCAGAATATAACAGAAAAAGATGAATAATTAAAATCTGAAGCAAAACACTTTATTTTATTTTATTATAATGTTCATGGAAATACGCAATAAATGTAGTTATGTTTCTTAAAATGAGATTACATTTAAAGAGCAATAAATGCATTGCAGTGTTTCCTAAAGAAATGATGCAAGAGAAAAAAAAAAAAAGGAAAGTTAAATTTCCTACTAGGACTTTTGTTGTCAGTGGCTATCTCCTAGTACAGGGGTCTGCAACTTTTTACATTTAGAGCCACATCACAAATAACATTTATAAAGACCCATACAAAGATTTAATAAATATTGAAAGCCAAAGAAATCAAAATAACATTTTCTGATTTTAGTATTTAAAAGAAAAATAATAGCTTAACCTTTTTAATCAAGCTGGGTGAGCCACCATGAATATGAAAGACAAAGAAAGTTACTTAGCCCACCTAACAGTATAACACACATAGTTAAAGCAATAAAAACAAGCTAAACAAAAACTCTTGTACCACTGTATGCTGTTAATTATATTCTATGCAGATATTAGATGATAGCCACTGTTGCCTTAATAATTAAAAACATTTCTTAATCAGCTTGGTTAGAGCCACAGGGAAGGGACCAAATAACATGCGGCTCTAGAGCTGCAGGTTGCAGACCCTTGTCCTACTACCTTAGCCAATCATACTTAATTTAACCATTGTTGAAAGCTGAAACGTTTTGAGTCAAAGTGATCGACAATATAGGGATGGATAGATAACCTAAAACTACAGCAAGAGATCACAACAATGATATCAGAATCAGTTCTAATATAATTCTTATTTTACTACAACACAATTTCCTGTCCACTCCTTTGTGTTTTAGCATTGCAGATACTAAAGATATTCAACATTAATGTCCAATGAGAACAGCTAAAAGTCAATTTAACTGGGTAAATGTTATCAATATATGGTGTCCATGTTTGACATTCCAAAAAATGCTAGAAAACACTGCATCCATGTTGCCTTTTGTGCTTGGAAAACACCCGTTTCTCTGAAGAAGTATTTTACTTTTCCTTTGTTCTATTGTTTAATGTTCACTAGGATTACATGTAAGCTAATGCATAAACTAAAAATATATAAACTGTGTTAGTCAGAAGCAAAGATCTTTTCCAACCTGTTCATAAGATAAACACTGACTCCGGTCCCACAGCCCAATTTCTTCATGAATGGCGAAGCAGGGATGGTGATAGGGGTCCCACCTCCACTGCTCCCAGAACTCCTCACCCTGCCTCTGATGGGGGTTTTAAACAAGCCATCATCATTTGTAGAGGCCATCCTAGGACAGAAAAACAAAACAGTATAAGAAAAAAACATCACGACAGAAACCTTTAAAAGGGTCCCTCGTTTTACATCTAATGTGCAAAAAGTAAAGCTCAGCTGTTTTAAAGAGACATAACTTGATATCAAAATACGAATAAAAGTATATAGCTTACATTATGTGGATCTTCATTTTCACGAAAAGAAAAACGGATCAAATTAGAGGGGTTTGCACATTTAACGAAAGAAAAATGTCAATATGCTTATGTGAAATAATGACGTATAACAAGCGAGTGACATCTAACAACGAAAAAGGCATTTTCACCAGCAATCAAAAACTAGAACATGTTATTTTAAACAATTTAGGATTATTGAAAAAACGATTATTCAAACCAAAGTAACCACAACTAGCCTTACAAAATTCTCAAAACATCGGGTGCTTAGTTTCGGCTTTTAATCAATTTATCGTAAAACACATTGATAAAGTTAATGTAAACTAAATCGCATATTGAATCTCTCAGATTCAATCTGACATTTAAAACCTAATTTTTGATTCGGTAAATTCAAAGTTACCTGTTTCTTTCCGAGTCACAACCGCGCAGCACATTCAAAATAACGGCTGATCGGTATGGACGCCGAGGAGGGACAAAAGTTCAGCTTCTTCTGTTTCTTTGGTGCTTAGCAAGCAAATTCTCAGCGCTCTACTGACTCCTAGGTGGGGGCGGGTTTGCTGCACATGTTGGGATAGAGGGAGACGGGCTTGCTGAAAGCGCTGCAAAGAAAATGTCAGGGTGCTCCTAGTTTTTTGGACCAAAACGAAGATAAACAAAAACAATTACACGTTGAAAAGAAATTGTAAGAACAACTGGGTAGAAAGGTTAAGGATATATATTAATACAATTTAAAAATTTTTGAATTTATAAACTCACAGAATTAAAAAAATATGTTTTATCAGGAAGCAATCTAGTTATAAAGGATTTAAAAAGTTTATAATAAAAATAATAATCATCAGAAAAGAATGAGAGCAATTAAAGGATAAAGGAGTATAAACCAAATCGCTTTTTTAATTGATGGTACGAAAGTATATCTGTGCCATGATATTATCTTAAAGATTGGATGGGTTGTTTCAAATATCCCAGTCTCAATGGATCTGCTTAATATTAGCGACAAAAACTAGCGTTTTTTAAAAAAAAATTTAAACAACAAAGAGGCGTTTCTTTGACAGTGCACCAGGTATTAAAAAACACAGTAAGAGCAAAAATGTACTTGTTGAATACAAAGTCCAGAGGAGAAGAAGTGTAATTCAAATGTACAACAACAGAGGTCAGTCATGCATTTCGAGATTGGAGTTGGATGAAGATCTGTGACAGGTGTATCTAATAAGTGTGGCATTTACATTTTTACTAAAAACTATTAAGATTGAAAAATCTCAATAGATGACACAATACTAAATATTAGAAAGCTTACAGGCAAACATGATCAATATTTTTGCATTTGATTATTTTATCCAGATTTACATGACATGGGAAAAGAAAAAATCCTACAGGTTCCAAAAAACAAGTAATGATTTACATCTAATTGGATTTACTTGCAATACCACAACAAAATTGCAGGTAATTACAAGCATCTTTGTTAATTAGTGAGCAAACTTTACTGCTATGACCTGCCACAAACACAATTTAGCCAGACAGCAGCTTCTGGCAGAAATCTTTGAAAAGGCCTCAAGTTTAGTAATGTTCTTGGGTCTACAAATACCTTTTTAAAATCCCCCCTTAGATTTTTAGTTCATTTCAAGTTGTCTAACAATGATCTTAGCTCTAGATATTTTCCGTATCTTCCAGGACCTCTGAAAAAAAGACACGTTTGACCCTGAGGTGTGGTTGGGATTATTTTACTGTTCAAAGTTCTACTGCCTACAGACGGCATCATGTTTTCTCTCAACATGTGGTTGAATACATGTTTTATCTTCACACGCTGCAGGTGTCCAGTCCCCAAAAGAAGCAAAGGAGCCAAAGGGCATCAGCAAGCCATTCCTGTGCTTTAGTGTTGGCATGATTTTATTTCCAGTTTATGGTAATGCAAAAGCTCAAGAGTTTAAACCTTGCGTATGATGATGAATACTATAAGCTCAGTGGATGCTGCCACCAAATTCTACTGCAGGTATTTTGCAGGTAGCCAATAGTTTTTGGTGTCCTGTCTCTTTAAGTATCTAGTTTTGGCCAAAAATAGCTTGTCCTTTTAACTTCCATCCTTTTTCAGTGTTGTAAAAAATCTAATTCGTATCTTGACCTACCTACACTTCTAACTGTATGTAACATCACTATCATTAGTTTAAATATTCAGGTTCTCTGTTAGGCATACTTGATTAATTGCATCCATTGTGCTGAAGAAAGCCTGTGATGTGAAAACATAGAATTTAATGTTGAAATTAATAATAAAATGGATATTTTTATGTGCCTACTTCCAAATCAACGTCAAGGCTTTGCAGAAAAGAAGCTTGTCACTGGAGATGGTGAAATGGGAATGAGTCTGGACTCATACGATCAGATACAAAAAAAGTTTTTTTAAACTCTTCAGAAAAGTATGCAGCTAAATCTGCTCATTGTGTGAAAGTAGAACCATTTCATTATGAGGAAGATGAACAGGAATGTGGCCTGATGACAAATGGATATGGAAGGGAGGAATGGGACTTTCTACTTTCCCCCCCAGTTCCTTTTTCCCTTGGAGCAAAATGAGATCATGTTTGTGATCTGCAGTCACATGCTAGGGTGCGTATTATAACTGGGTCATATTCTGATCACTAAAGACTAAGAGAGGTACAGTCCTCTTCCCTGGTGCCAGACTTACTATTTTTTAGACGAAGCAGATAAACGATGATATCTTGAAACACCTTAACCCATAACTTTATCGCTGGCAAAAAAAACAACAAAAAAGGCTTGAGTTATCAAGCCAGGTTATGAATCAACTTCTGATGGAAATTAATAGTACTGCAACACATTAAAAATACAGCTGAAACCCAACCTTCAGTTTACCCCTGTCTTGTGTACCAAATAGCTTTCATCATTTTCTTACATAGTTGGCCAATTTAGACACACTGACTTATCCCATTTAGAACTAAATAGAAAAGCCTTCTCCAGCACATCCCAAAGATTCTCAATGGGGTTAAGGTCTGGACTCTGTGGAGGCCAATCCATGTGTGA
>JAUZNJ010113117.1:0-19883 GCA_034780135.1 Jordanella pulchra | reverse complement strand
TTTTTTTTGTTTTTTTTTTTTTTTTTTTTTTTTTTTTTTTTTTTTTTTTTTTTTTTTTTTTCTTTAGATGGTTCTTTCCGATTTGATCTCCTGTGTAAAGCTCTTTGAATCATCTTTGCAACGAATTTATATAAATAAATCTTGTCTTGCCTTTCAATCTTTGCAGGGAAATAAGGGGGCCGTGGCGATCCGTTTTCGCTTCCACAACTCTGACATCTGCGTTGTCAACTCTCACCTCGCTGCACATGTTGAAGAATACGAGAGGCGTAATCAGGACTTCAAGGACATTTGCAGTCGTCTCCAGTTTCGGCAGCTCGACCCTACGCAGCCTCCACTCACCATCATGAAGCACAAGTGCGTAACTCCTTAAACGGTCTCTGTTACACTGCGATTAGAACGAATGCAGATTTAAAGATGTCTTTCAGGTCATTTTGTATGTAGGTGCATCTAATTGTTAAAAATTCTATGTTCTGTTTAGTGTGAATAAGTTTTCTTTGTAACTGCTTCCTATATCAGTGTTGTTTTATGGATCGGGGACCTCAACTACAGAATCAGTGATCTGGACGTGGACGATGTGAAAGATCTGATCACCAAGAATGATTTTGAGACGCTTTACTCTCACGACCAGGTGATTATCGTGATCAGTCTGGTATCTAAATGGGCGCTAACTTAAAATTTGTCTGTATGAGTCGTGACATTTATCTCCTCTATATGCAGCTTAAGAGGCAGATCGATGAGGAGGCCGTGTTTGTTGGGTTTGAGGAAGGAGAAATTGATTTCCAGCCCACCTACAAATATGACACTGGCTCAGATAAATGGGATACGAGGTATTTCTAACTGCATGTAGAAGCATTTCCTTTCTTTCTATAAGAGTGTTTGTTGGTTCACAGTAGCACAGTGTCAAACTTTAAAGACTCGCAGAGAAAACGCAAAGAACATTTCAGTTTACACTGAAACATGTTTCTCTTGGATGTAATTCTTTCAATCTTCTGAATCATTTATTCATCAGAGGCTTTCTGAGTCCTCTTTGTTAACTCAGGATCTTTCCTCAGTTTTATCAGAGTATTATTAAAAAGCAATCCACAAGAAGCTTTTTGTCAGAAATTAAATTTGAATAAAAATTATTAGTTTAATCTAAGCTTCGAATGCTTTAAAGGGTTCCATGTTGCACTTCCACTGGGGAATATGCCTTGAAGTTGCTTTAACATTGAGTTGAAGGCTGTTTTTGGTTCACAAATTTCTTCAAATTTTATTGCTTGATTTATCTGTTCTGTAAATGTCAGAATTCTAAAACTAAACTTCTGCTTTTTGTATTTTTATTCCAAATAATAATTGGATTTCATTTATTTCTCAGTGAAAAATGTCGCATCCCTGCATGGTGCGACCGTATCTTGTGGAAAGGGAAGAACATCCAGCAGGAACATTACCAGAGCCACATGGCAGTGAGGACCAGTGACCACAAGCCTGTCAGCTCCTTGCTCATCATCGGGGTAAATGCTTCAGTCTTCAACTACATTGATGTTTAATTCATTTTCTAGGTTTGGACAAGATGCATTAACCTTAATATTTAGCAGGAATGTTACTTAGGTCAAAATCTCTACATATGTAAAACTACCCTGTCCTCCCATTTCTCTGTCAGTGCAGTATCGGAAAAACATACTGTATGAATTTCTAGCGCTTTACTTTTAGTCACATTCAAGGTTATAGTTTGGGTATTTTCATCCTTTTTCTTTAAAGTGGTGAAATATTAAAGAGGAGGGGAAAAAATCTATCTGATTATCCTCCAATTGACACAAGTAAAGCATAATAATAACCTTTCATTAAAAAGATCTCTTGTTCCAGCAGCTTTCAGCTCATTTCTGACCAATACTGTGACTCAGATTAACACCGTTTTGATAGAAGCTCTGCTTTTCCGTGTTGCTTATACATTAAGCTGCACGTGCCTCAGGTGTTTTTATTAAAAAGTTAGACATTTTTTTTGGCAGCAAAAACAATTTTTTGTTTAGAACAAGAGATATTTTTTCTCTGTTATCTATGCTACGTTGTAATGCAGTTGAAAATATTTGTATAATTTAATTATAGAAAGATTGATATTAGTAAATTAGCCTTTTAAAGATGCAGATTTATATTTTATGATTAATATGTTCTGATATTTCTTTTTTCCGTTTTTTAATCAAACGAAATTTGCTATTTAAAACATCTATACCTGAAATTTTATTGTCTTGCCTCCGAATGGCTTCATCTTGTGTCTACAGATCAAGAGAGTAAATAGTGAAGCCTACAAGAAGACTTTTGAAGAGATAGTACGCAATATCGACAAAATGGAGAATGAATGTATTCCATCTTTAAGCTTATCCAAGCGAGAGGTAAGGCTGTTCATTTTTACACAGTTTTTAAATTAGATATTCCTCCATAGTGTTGGTTTACCATACTTTATGCAAACTAGCCAATGATTGCAGATTAAATGTTTTTTTTTGTTGTTGTTTTTTTTCCATTCAGTTCCACTTTAAGGATGTGAAGTACATGCAACACCAGGCAGAGACCTTGAGCCTTTTCAATGATGGGCAGGTCCCATGTCAGTTTGAGTTTATCCAGAAGCCGAATGAGTCCACATACTCCAAGGCCTGGCTCACAGCCAACCCGTCCAAAGGCTTCATTCCTCAGGGTGAGAAACTTAAACATTGAAAAGAGCAACAGATATCAAAATATCATTTCCTCCCAGTAGTTATAACTGTTACAGCATCCCTTTTACATTATGACCAGTGTTTCTAAACCCCTGATCTTGTTTTTTTTTTTTTTTTAAGGTGGTTCCATGGTTGTTGAGCTGGAGGTTTTTGTAAATCGCTCCACAGCACCAGATCTAAACTGCGGTAAGCAGGAGATTGAAGATATCCTGGTACTACATCTAGAGCGAGGCAAAGACTATTTCATCTCGGTCACGGGAAACTATTTGCCAAGCTGCTTCGGTACTTCCATCTATTCACTATGTCACATGAGGGAACCCATTCAAGACATGCCCAAACAGACCCTTCTTGAGCTGGTTAGCACTCTCATCAAATACATATTCATTTGTTGCAATCTGTTTTGTAAGAGTTGAACAAATATACATCTTTTTTTGTTTCCTGACCATCAGGCTGAAAAGTCTCCAAATGATGATTCATTAACTGATGAGAAGCCTCTTGACATTCCTAAAGAACTTTGGATGATGGTGGATCACTTATTCCGCAATGCTGTCAATCAGGTGAGATCACAGTTGATCAGAAATTCAAAATCTGTGTTTACATGAACTCTAAACGAAATGACGTATGTATACATGTACCGAGCGTTGAATCAGATTAAATCATTTAAGCATGAACGGATGGTCCACATGGGCAGTGGAGATTATTTTACTCCAAAGATCCGAGTGGGTGTTTAAATGGATACAAGGGGAAATGGTGATTGGGAAAAATTGCCTCTCTTACTGAATGAAATTTCTTTTCAATTGGATTAGAATCTTCAGTCTGATTTTCAGTCTGCATTTTTTACATGAAACATTTTTAATCTGTTCAGGCCTTGAATCTTCTTATTTATCTCCATGTAAATGTAGCTAGTCTCTGTGTCTTAGCTGCAGGAATTTGCAAAGTTAACATTAGCTCAGCGATGCCGCTAAGATATTGCTGCATGTATTGTTTTTTGTTTTGTTCTTTCTCCTTAAAATTCTGCTACCTGTCTGTATTTGTCATTTATTCATAATGTTTTAGAATCCATTTAGCTAGACCTGAAGCACAGCTTCTAGTAGAGCTGTACTGAGAATGATACCATTTAATGCAAGGCTTCAAATAACTGCAGATGGAAAAATCCAAATGCATTAATGACCAATATATTAAGGTCGTGCAGTGTGTGTCCTGGTCTTTCTGTGCCACTTGTATAGAGAGGTACCAGAAATTCAAAATTCAGTTTTCTTGCTTTGCACTGGTAAAAAAAATAGAAACTTTGAGTCCTTTTATTGGTTAAAACAAGTAGAACTTTTCCTGTTGACTTTGACTGAAGTGGATGTAACGTGTTCAGGTTTTATTCCTTTTGCTTATTAGTTTTTGTTTACAAGTTTTAAAGTCCACGCTACTTTACTGTATATCTTTAAATATTTTAAAGAAAAAGTGTTTTGACGTAATACTTTCCTCAAAATATAAAGTACATAATGGCATAAAGGCACCAAAACAGGGAATGATCCAAAACAGAAAGTCAAATACTCAGCTGGAAACAAATAAACTTTTTATACAATCACAATCTGCCCCCCCACCACGCACAGATCTCTTACAAGGGTTTTCATGTATTGTGATCTAATGTTGATTTTTACAATTTGATCAAATAAAAAACAGTCAGATTTGTTGCTGTGCACACAAGCTTGATCATTGAAGCTGACACTGACTCAGCATTGCAGCATTTATATGTATGTGCTTCTCTAAATCAATAATTTGTGTTTCTGTTTACAGGAAGATTTATTCCAGCAACCTGGACTTCGAACTGAATTTGCTGAAATAAGAGATTGTCTGGATTCGGGGATGCCAGACTCTCTTCGTATCCTATAGAAAAAACTAAATCATACAATATTTGAGGAGGCTGTGGTGTGGTCTCTGAATGTCATTGCTGTTGTATCTAAGGCTCTATAAATGTAAATTCCCCATGTCTGTATTCAGTTTAATTAGTGGCCAACATTTAAAACAAACAGTTTTAATCTACTTAGAGTGCATGAAGCTCACTGTCACCACATCCCTTTTATTTTTTTAAATTCTGCTGCTCAGAATTGATTTATTATAGCAATGGTACGGTATTTAATGCAACAAAAGAACTTTCCTTGACTCTGTTGACCTGCAGCGGGTAGCAACCATTCAGTGGCAGAAGCCCTTCTTCTCTTCTTAGATGCCCTACCAGAGCCTGTGGTTCCCATCTCTTTTTATCAACAGTGCCTTGAATGCTGCTCTAGTGGGCCCCAGTGTGAGAAAGTAAGGAAAACATTGCAATCTGTTCTACAATGTGTCAATATGTCATAAAACTTTTTACTTTTTTGTTCCTTCCTCTCCAGGTTATTTCCATGCTACCTCAGTGCCATAAAAATGTGTTCAGCTATTTAGCAGCCTTTCTCCGCGAGCTCTTGAAAAATTCTGCAAGCAACAGATTAGATGTTTCTATTTTGGGTAAGAAAAATAAATAAAATTGTTTTTTTTTGTTTGTTTGTTTTTTGAAAATTAATTTCTTTTATGGGTAGTTTAATTCTTGCCTCAGCATGTTTCCAAAAATACCTCACAAAGGGAAGACTACCAAACCAGGAAAGCAAATCTGGTCTAGGATTCTGTTCATAACATGTTTCATTTTAAGACTTATTGAGCCTAGAAAAAAAATAGTTCTTTACTTCTTAGCAGGAATAAATGTTTTATGTGTTTTCAATGATGAATTTTCTTTCTGCACAGCCACCATTTTTGCCTCCTTGCTCCTGAAGTCACCTAAGAAGCAGGACTTTGCAGAAAAGACAAAAACACAGGAGTTCTTTCAGCATTTCCTGACCTAACATTCCTTCTTGACACAAAATAATCTATTTTGCTGAAGTGGAACACTAAAAAAAGAAAAGTCCAGTATTTGAAATTAACTATAATGATTTATTTTCCAACATTTGTGTATAGCAAAATAGTGTATTTACATTAAAGAGGCTATGATTTTAATTTTAAAACATTTTGTGATCCAATTATCACTGATCATTGTAGAAGTTTTAAATGTATATTTTATTTAAAGAACATGTATTTTAATGTTTTTATATATATAAAAGTGTTTAAAAATCTATTGTCTCTTTTTTTGTGTCCTTTTATTTTGTTTGAACAGTCAGAAAATGCAATGAGATAGACCTAAAAAAAGTATTTTCTTTGGGTTTTTTTTTTTATAACCTGTTGCCTTTTTTGACTAATATAAATTGTGAGTTATTAAAAAGAAGAAATTATTAATTAGATTAGGTGGGAACATGTACAGGTATTGATGTGTATACAAACTTTTGGGTGTGTGTAAATATTTCCATATTTACTGCATATAATGCCAGCCATTCACTTTTTCCGAAAATGAATACATAACTTTTGTTCATATTCTATTAAATGTTCAGGTTTTGGTTGAGGTTCCTCATTTAGCAAATATTTTTTAGTGAGGATTGAGGAGTTTGTGGCCATTAAGCAGCATAATTTAATCTCCAGTGGACCCACTAGGTAATTAATTAGTGGATAGTACAGGAGGCACAAAGCATTATTAGGCTTGCAAGGAAAAGTGTTCGAAATGTAAAAAATAATGAATTGACAGCGATGAAAGTTTTGGGAAATGTACCGATGTGCTATTAAATATAATGAAAAGTGTAGATGATTAATCTTGAAATATAATTGATAAGATGAGTAGCATACACGGTAGTAAAGATGGGAGTACAATAATATAAACGGTATACATATAGAAGGAAGATATAAATGAGATTTATAAGTATGTTGTATTTTCCTGAAGTTAGAAACCACAGTCTTAATGCTCGGTACAAACTATGAAGTACTGCTGCCATCTCTGGTTTTTTGATCGGAGCACGTAAGAAAAAGCAGAAAATAACAGTAAAGGGGTCCTGATTCAGTAAACTCTTTATTATAAAGAGTTTCTTTGTTGGGTATTTTGTGTTGTCATATAATGTGTCTGGGGGGTGTTATGGCTTATTTTATTCTGCTCTTTGCGAATAATTTTATATTCCACTTATGTGTTTAGTTTCCCATAATTCATCGCAAATGGCTGATCTGTGACGTAGTTTGGCATCCCCCTGTTGGGAGGAGATAGGAAGAAAGTGCTTACCATCCTGAGCTTAGGGATAGGAGTCACGTTTGAGAAAGGTAAATATATATATTTTGTCATTTCCTTGTACCCCGTAAACTTTGTCAATGGTATGTCATCTTTTTGTTTTTGGTAGGATTAAACGTGCTATCCGTGCGGTACAGTTGGTACGTAATGTAAACTGTCGACATTAGCAGTGCTAGCTGACACTTTAGCTTAGCCGTGAGCTAAAGAGTTCCTAGCACATCTATGCCTGATGTGAAATATGTAGTTGACACAGCTTGCGCAATGCTAACAAACTAGCATTCATTTGGCCACTTTAAGATCACGAGTTGTCGAGAAAAAAAATACTCAGTTTGCCCGTAGTGTAGTTATTAATCGCAAAAACATGAATGTGCTTAATGAGGTTGTAAAGCAGAATAAAGCTGTAAATAAATTGAGATATCGATCTTCGCTAACTAACGGTGTTGGCTAGCAACCTTGATTTGGTGACATTTGGAGAACAGGCAAATGCTTTGTCAGTCAAACTTTGCTTCATACAAGAGTTCTGATTATGAGATTCGCAAATATTTAAGTGTTTTTAAGGTTCTGAAAAGGAAAAGTTGGCTGTGATTGTATGGAGATGTTGGCATTTCAACGAAGGTTCAACAATATTAGCAATTTGTGAATGCTAATAGTGAATGCAGCGATACAAAAATCAATCACATTTTAAGTACAGCCCCTCCTCGTATTGTTACACAACTAATTTTAGAAATTTCTAGAGTTTTAGTTTCTCCAGTCAGTGTTTCCTCCAGAAAAGGAACATTAGTCTCAGTGCGTGACATTAAAAGCCACCAGCTTTACGTTGCAGTGTATATATCTGCGTCCTTACAAGATTATTCAGTTTTCTCAAACAAACTGTATTACTAGAGAAATAGTGACTCCGTCTTCTAATGTTTTCATTTATTTAGAGCGAAATGGCTTCTTAGTAACCTTGCTCAATGGGAAAATAAGTACCACCTTCTTAAATCAGCTGTTAAACATTTTTTGTGAATTTAAAGTTAATATCCTCATCAACACTCATGCCTGATTAATTTCTCAGGCTTGTTCTGAACATTGCTAAAACGATCTAAAAATCTGTAAATATTTCTTAAAATAAGTGTGTTTGCCCTTAATCTGGGTAGGTAAATAAGATCATTTGCCATTGGAATTAGTATCTTTGCCCTTAAGATAATTAGAAATTATGCACTTGAAATAAGGCAGTGCTGTTGTTTTTATTGTTTTGAATGTAAATTGTCTTATTCTGTTGGTAAAATGTCTCACTTATCTGTTCAATTCAAGAAAAAAAAAAATTGACTTACTTAGATTATTTTTTTGTGCAGTGTACGATTCATTGTCCTCTATGTTCACTTATTGTTTTCTTTGTTAATAATAATAATGGTGATAATTAACAATATATGCACACTTTAGGGACATATTCAGTTACTTAAGACTTTTAAAAAAAATATGACTTCTTCTACATATTCTATAAAACTAAAAGTATTTTTGAATAACAACATACTAAAGTTCAAGCTTGGTGGGGGGGGGGGGCTGATCCAAATCTGGACTCATCTGCTCTTGCATGTTTTGTTTTTGCTTTTGAATAACATGCCCCCAAAATCCCCTTAGTCCTCTTAAACCAACTCTGTAAAGATCAGTCAAACAAAACTTAGTTACCTCTTTAGTTAGGTTGGTTATTATCAAATGAAGTCATCTTTTGAGTGTTACTTTTTACATTTAATTATGTAACTAATATTGAAATCTATAAGGTAATTGGAAAGATTTAAGTTTGAAGAAAAATGAAGATGAAAGCAGAAGAAATCAGCGAGGATCCAAAAATCTTTTCACAGCGCGAAAATCCTATCAGCAGGTATTTATTATTCAGTCACCATTTTGATTATGGTAAAGCCTGCACGTCTCCCCGAAACAACTTTGCTGCTGTGGTGCGCAGTTTCAAGTATTTCCACACTGATCAAAGGCTTGTCCCTGCTTTTTGTTAAAGATGTATTCCATCCTTACAAATGTAAACATTGTCCTTGTAACTGAACGTACTATTACAACTCAATTAACCAACTTTTATTCTAACTGCTAAAGATGAAAGTGTCTGATAATGTTTTGAACAATTCAGTGCTATTGTTCAGCCAAGAAACATATTACTGGAAAACATATTTAGTATATCGTTTTTGTGAATTGCACCACATACTGTGGGGGTTTGTTCAGTAAGTCAGTTGTAAACATCAAGTGCACTTTTCAAGTTGACATCAGTTCTTCCTGTAAACTTAGATTAGACTGTATCTTGGTATGTTGACTTTGCAAGAACACAAAGAGTAGGTGATGGTCTTCGTTCCAAAAAAGCCTTCCTGAAAAATGAAGTCTGGCCCTTATTTTTGGTTAACCAATGATTTATTACATGAGTTTGAAGTTAGATTCATGTCACATGATTCCATTTCAACAAGCCTTTTAATAACGTCACCTTGGGCTGAACAGTTTAGACAAAATATTGCAGTTTAATTGAAATTTTCCTTTGTGCTAGCTACAAGCATGTAGATGTTTGATGATGACCCCTGCTGTCAAGCTGCATAGCCTCTGTGCCCTTGCTGCTACGTATCTGGTGACACCATCACACTGGGTTAGCATTGATGCTGTTCCACCGAATGCCCATCATTTTAACCCTGGTAGTTTGCTGAGTCTTTTGACACGGGTCAGCCAGCTGTTCCCACTGCCACTAAAAGCCAATTGTTCTCAGGTTTAACTAGGTTTTTCCAGCCAATGGGGAAAGGGTATAAGTGAATTCCTAACACATTAAGAGCTGCAGTGAGAAATATAGTGTATCACTCTTGTTAAATATAATAAGACCAAAAAATGAGCACCTCTGCAATCTGAAAATTTAGTTAAACTGTGATTATGTTGCAAAAGCAATAAATCGACCAGTGTGTGTGTGTGTGTGTAGGATAAGAATAACAGGTTTTAAAAAACTGTTTGGTAATTGATAGTCTTTAATGAGACCTTTGCATTTTTTGTGATAGAAAAACTAAAACGAAATAAATATTTTTATTTTTAATTAGCATAAAATACCTATTAAGATTTAACAATGTGGTATTTTGCATAGCATAAATAGTAGAATAAATGTCCTTTAATCAACTTGTAATTTACTCTCATATATTCCTGAAAATAAAATGGAGAATATTATCAAACAAAAAGATCTTCAGCTTGGATTTGTTTTTTTTTCCAAAAGAAGTATTACAGTGAAATTACATCAGTTAGTTTCAATTTTTATGCAGGCTAATTCAGCATGTGCTTATTGATCAAATCTGTTGAAATGTTGGTGTATAGCTGTTTGAGATCAGTCACTAACTGACACTGGCTGATTTCAAAGGTTTTACCCCTTTAATGCAAATTGAAAGAAGTTATATTTGAACAGTTGTTGGGTTTTTTAATCTGGGTACGATTACATTATCATTTGAATTTCTTAAATCTGCAACCCAAAAAAGCAAATTAATGGTAACGTTTGAGTGGATGAAGAAATCAAGTAGCACAGTCACCATTTCAGCAACTAGAAGTGCCATCTGTTGACTAATACGTTTTATTTAGTGCAATACTTGCTTTTACAAAGTTGGTTTTCTCAAATTATAGTTACCTACTAGAGGCCAAATGTAACCTAGGTCTTATTTTTCAGGTAATATTAAACTTTGCCAGAGTACGGTCCTTCTGGCAAAGGAAGGGAAGGCATCAGGGACCATGAGTGAGAATGGCCCTCGAACAGAGGTGCCGATGTACTTTGAGGTGAAGGTGGATCACCTGGAGCGGGAAGATGAAGAGGAGGAAGACAAGATCCACGATGATGACCTGATCACTGAGCCTTCGTCCTCATCTGGTCGCGTGTACGACCGCACCACCGTGCTCATTGAGCGAGACCCCATCCGACTGGATGAGGAAGGCGAAGAGGAGGGCCACTGTGGTGGCGATGAAGATGGAGTCACCTTTTTGACTGAAGGAGAGGGGGATGCAGACGAGGAAGGATCTCTGGCCTTCATGGCTGACCCCGACGGGATGTCGCAGGGTTACGTGCACCACACGATTTCTCCTGATCAGATCCAGTTCACTATAAATCCAGGCTCCACCCCGATGCCGCGCAACATAGAGGGCGCTACGCTCACCTTACACTCCGAGTGCCCAGAGACCAAGCAGAGAGAGGTAAGACCTGACAGATGTGTTTCCTATGACGGAAGTATTGCTGTGGTTTCTGTGTGTTTAAGATGTTTGTCGGGGTAGAGCCTATCATTGATTGTTTTTAGAGCAGAACACTGCTTTTGTTGTTTTCTGCTGAACTAACAGTTTAGCCTTATTCAGCAATTACAACTAATTGGTCAACTAGAGAGCATTATAGATTTTTCTGACAACTTCAATTCTCTTCCAAACAAGAACAACAAAAAAGGTATATTATATACAGCAGTGTCTCCCACCTATACCCTAGCCGGTGGGTGTAAGTATGCTGGAGAAGGCTCTTTTTTCAGCTCCTGAGTTTTTTTTAATGATTTCTCTAAGAAGAGTTTGAAACGAACAGAAAAACAGAAACTAACCTGGTTGCTCATTTACTCTGTAAATCTCCCTATGGTTTTGGCTCAGATCTCAAAGGAAATGACTCAGACATAAAAACATTATATAAGCCTAATTAACAAACTACAAGCTGCATAGCTGGTAGTGGGAATACTCTAACAATAGCCTAAGCAGGTCCACTGTACTCATCCTCTCAGGTATTTATTAACTCCACAGAAGAGACTGATACATTTTAGATCTGGATTGGATTTTAAATGAGATCAAAGAGATTTTATTTATTATGCAACATTTTGATCCTCTGAAAAGAACATTTTTTAGGCCCTTGAATTTGGTTAAGCTGTGATCTAATGTTCCATAAGACATAACAGATATTTTATCTAATAAAGGAACCATTTACTAAGAAGGCTGAATTAGCATCCAGGTACTTCAAATATGATTGAGTAATGATTCCAGTATCTATTAATACAATCTGTGTGCCGCATAATGATGACACAAACTGTGATGGAGACAGGTGATGGTATTTGGTGCACGTCAGAGAGCCTTTGTTTGGACTTGGGGTCTCTTGGTCAGTTTGTTGTTGCTCATCTTTTACCAAAGTCGAGTATGAGAATATTTCATCTATGTTGTCTTGTTCTTTTAGCTGCTGATCCATTTTAGATTCACCTTGTAGGATGTTTTATTTGTTTTGATGTCTTTAAATCGCCTTGCTCTGCTGTACATTTTAGAGTGTTTGAGGCCCTATAAGGTCAGCTGACCTTTTGCTTTTGTTCGGACTGAAACGTGTAAGCGCAGGAGAGGTTGGGTCCTAAACTCTGCTGCTCTAAATAAGGCAGGGGGATTTCTCCCTGGTTAATTTAGAAGCTTCTTTTTTTTTTAAACAAATATTTTTCTTTTTGACTTTTAATTCTTAGGAAGGATCTGGTTTGATAATGATAATATATTACATTTTAGCTGTATCTCAGTGTATTTTTATTAGTTCTACTGATGTTATCTAAACTTTTCTTTTATCTCTGTGGCACTTTGCCCCCTGAGATTTTTATTTTTTCAAGTGCTTTAATAATTAAGTTAGATTTATAGAGTTAATCGAGCTTTCAAAGTCTGTTTTTTTTTATTTTATGATATATTAATTTGTAGAGGTGTTTCTACCTTTTGAAGGTTTTCCACTTTTTTTTCTTTTTTTTTTTTTTTTTACATTACCACCACAAACCTCATTATGTTTGTTTTTTATGTTGTATTTTTCAACCCTGATTTTCAAGGCACACTGCCCTACATGACTTGAATGTTTCCAAGCTTTCACACACCTGATATTAGTTGCCATTAGATTAACATGGTTTGCTTGACGACAGCCGTCTAAATCAGGTGTATTGAAGCAGAGAAATATCTAAAACGTGGAGGACAGTGTACCTTGGGGACAAGGATTGAAAAAGAGACGGGATTTAAGGTGATAAAGAAAATATTAAGTGAAAGAATGCATAGCTTTTAAAAGTTCCTACAAATAAAAAGAAAAGAAAACTGTGATATAAGTGTATATTCAAATGTATTTACTCTGAGGATCTCACATTTAGCCTAACTAATCTATTTCAGACATCACCATTTATTTTTTTTCTGCCTATAATTGATTTAATCTAAACATAAATACATCTATCCTGTGAAGGCTTTAGAGCTTTGTTAGAGAATATAAATAAACATAAATAAATATATATATAATATAAATAAACAGCATAGTAGAGAGCAGGGAACACGGCAGGCAGATCAGGGAGTTGAAGCAGGTTTAGGTCGGACAATATCCTACATTTTGGAAGATGTAAGAAAATATTTCAGTCCTCCATTTATTATCATCAGCAAAGGAAAACCTACAAATAAATGGCCTCCACCTAAACCTACTGAGGTGATTAATCAGAGGAGGAGCTCTGAGCCTAAACAGCTTAGGTAGGAGGTTGTTGATGGTATTTTTAAATATACATGTAACTGTTTCATGCAATGTTTAGGGACATTTAGGAACCAAGACGGCCCAATGCCTTGTTACACTGATTCTCTTGTGTGTGATTTGGAAAACCTGATTTTTTTAATGAGCTTAAATCCAATCTATAAGACTTCGTTGGTCCCCATTCTTTATTTGCATTAATATTTGTTTAACAAATAAATACTCCTACATACTTAGTAATCAGAATGCTGTTGTCTAAAGACTCACATGTTGACTCTGTTTCAAACTTAGATGGGTTTTATGCTATCATTTTGTATTTTTTTTCTTTAAGCTATTATGTATTTTGTGAACATCAAGGGATTTTAGCTTGTACTTACTTTTCACAGCTTTTTTTAATAGATAGATTTATATATAAGTGGTGTGTGGAATTGTACACCTCTGGATTGATTAGAAAGATATTATCTGTTAAACTTGAGATCATTAAACTTTATGGTTGACAGAGAGTGTACTTTGTTTTTATTATGACAGTGTGTGCTTGGTTTATGTTTGATGTGCTGCAAAGCTGTGACGATACAAGCTACCTTAGCATGTAGGTTTCCTCTCTACACATCAAACATTCAGCAACCTGCTTACATCGTAATTAGGCTGTAGTTATGTTTACGTTCCTGGAATAATGTTGTGAGGGGGAATTAAAAAGGGAACGCTGGCTAAGGTAGAAGGGTTTATTATCGAGGAGGCAATCCATAACCTGGCTTTGTTTTTAAAACAAGGTTTTTGTTCTGTTTGTTTGTTTTTTCCCTGAAAGGTGAATAGAGCTTTATTGTTTCTGCTGCCCTGGGGTGGTTGTATGAAACCACTACACTGCAATGGACATTGTGCTGTAAAGCAACATTGAATGGAGTGCATTAGAGGTTACTCATCGTTTCTGCTCAACAACTTTGAAAACTGACATGTGGCTGAATCATTCAGTTCATGTCCCCTCTGAAAGGTCACACTGTCACTGATTGTCACTTCATTTATCATGGTCTGTTATTTTGGAGCTGAGTGAACAAACTGTTTATGTTTTTTTATATAAAGTTTCAATGATGTAATCAACTGTTTATTTGGCAATTATTTTATTAGACCTGATTACTATTGTTCCTCTTTTTTCCCCCCTTCCTATCTATCAGGTAAAACGCTATCAGTGCACTTTTGAAGGCTGTACTAGGACCTACAGCACTGCAGGAAACCTGCGGACGCACCAGAAAACACACCGAGGCGAGTACACGTTTGTGTGCAATCAGCAGGGATGTGGAAAGGCCTTCCTCACCTCCTACAGTCTCAAAATCCACGTGCGTGTTCACACAAAAGAGAAGCCCTTTGAGTGCGACGTGCAGGGCTGTGAAAAGGCCTTTAACACGCTATACAGGTGAGCTTCTACACATCCTGATGGTGCCAGGTTTAGTCTTTCTTTATGTCTGTTAAAATAGTGCTGGCAGATGTTCCCGTCTCATTCAGTCACAAACTCCATCGCATTAAAGGCCAAAGCAGTTGGCTGTAAGGAGGACGACATTATGGTGTAAATCATTAATTTGGCCTGTTTAGGCCATTTATTTCTAGATTAACAAATAAGAACATTTAAGTGATATCTAAAACTTAATCAATGCTCTCATTAGGTTATCTGGATCTACAATGCCTTTTCTTTTTTTAGCCTGTAACAATCAGCATGTTTATTATATTTTCCCGATCTTTAAAAGCCAGACATGCCAATTCTGATTTTGATTTTATAACTGACACTGTCAGTATCAATAAGATCACAAGACTCCTTCAATATTTCAATCCTATTTTACTGAAAGATATTAACCAGTACCAGTGAAACAATAAAATCTTCTGAAAGAATTGTTCTCAAATATAAATCAGTTTGGAGCATTGACAGTGGCTGATTTTCAGACCTTTGCTGAGGAATATAAGATCGGTGGAAAAGATCCAAATATCTCCATAAATTAAGGAGGCCGTTCAATCGGGCCACCCTTTATTTCACTTAAAGCTTATTTAAAAGATGAACAAAGTGGAACATAATTCAGAAATAGATGTTCAAGTATACTTTCATTTAATTTGTTTAACAAAAATCTTGAGGGGCACTTTCCTTTAGCATGTAGTATGATGTCTCAGTACAGGCTGGTGTGGAGCTGTTGAGCCTTTGATTCTGCTGAGCTGTAATGGAAGCCTGGTTCCTTTACCTTCAGATCATTTCCTTTGTTGGGTCTTTTGTCTCGTATTCCCTGTGAAATAACCTATTGATTCTATTGAATCTCTCTGTGGGGTTTAGCTCAGGCCAGTTTGCTTACCAATCGCTCTCTGTGACACTATGGTCATTGAACCAGCTCTTGGTACCTTTGGCAGTGTGGGCAGCTGCCAAGTCCTGTTGTAAAATGAAATTAGCAGAAGGAAGCCTGAGTAACACTTTAGGTCTCATTTTCTCTCGTCCAGGTCAGACCTTCCTGACTTTGTCTCTGGTTTAGGAGTTAGTTAACCCTCCTGAACCAGAGGGTAACCCTGGTCTAATGCCACTTTGGAGATCCATGTGTAGGATTTGTCTCTGGGTTGTGGTTTATAATCTGCATATTCCAGCATCAGTTCCCTCATTATAGAATAAAATAGAATAGAATAGAATTGAATTATTGTCGCAAGCACAAAGCAACAAAATGTAGTTTGCATCTATCCAGAAGTGCTATACAGGATATAAATATTTATTTACAGGTTTACAAGGACAGTTACAACATAAAATGTTCTGTATAAATATAATATAAATATAAATATGGGAGCTATATGCACATATTATAGAGGTTGTGCAGATTATGAATCTTCCCCCATATTATTGGATGGATTTAGTTTGACAATCTTCCTGAGGCTGTGATGGTCTTTGTTTTCTGCCAACCTTTTCTGCTTTAATATATTATAGAATGTATTTTTTTTTTTGTGAACCTTTGTTTTTGGGATTTTGTATTTTCAGTGTTGGATTTTATTGATTATCCTGTTGGACATTTGGCAAGTCAGCAATCTGCCAAATAATTGTGTTGGAAAATAATTATTTATTGTCAAATTAGATTTATAAAAAAAAAAAATAAATCTGACACTGAATTTTGTTTTTTTATCATCATCAAAGCATAATAATCAAAATAACTATAAACAAAGGTGTGGAATATTTCTGATGAATCTAGGTAATGAATGAGTTCTTAAAATCAGTGAATAACTTTTGCATTAAGTTCCAGTTTTGGAAGAACTTCTTCTAAAGCATGTTATCTGTTTTAGGGTTTTTTTATAATCTCACAACACAGCACAGCGTTTTTGCTTCTTTAGCTAATCTAACAGGACTCAGTCTTTGTGGCGATGTCCCTTCAGCCTCCTTTATGTGTCAGAAGATGTTATCTGAGAAAGCCATTCAATGGATGGATTCTCTAATGTAATTTCTACATCTCTACCCCTTTCGCTTTCTGTCACTCAGATGCTGCATTACTGTTGTCTGTGGGTGTGAACATTGCTCTGCTTTGTTTTCTTTGCCAGATTTGGACAGTGACATTTAAATGCTTTGTACATATTTGAAATTAACTGTGCTGAATAAAGTTGTTTTTTCTTCTGTTATGGATTAAAAACAAACTTGGCTGTGTTTTCAGGCTAAAGGCACATCAGAGACTTCACACAGGCAAGACATTCAACTGTGAATCGGAGGGATGCACAAAGTACTTTACCACACTGAGCGACCTGAGGAAGCACATCCGCACTCACACTGGGGAAAAGCCATTTCGGTAAAGATTTCCATGAAAACCAAAGTTTTTTTTTAACCTTTTAATATGTATGTTTAAAAGCAGTGGAAATATAATTTGCTTTTGCATGTAATGTTTTTGATGTTTACATCTCGTCAGCGTGGTCTGGGCTTAATTCTAGATAAACGATTGATAGTTTATAAGCTGTTTGATTTTAGGGTGATTTCTATGCTATTGCCTACAGTTGTGATCACGATGGTTGTGGGAAAGCCTTTGCTGCGAGTCATCATCTAAAAACACATGTACGAACCCACACAGGTATGTATTTGACTTGTTGGTGATACTTTTAGAATTGTTTGAATGTAAACTGAACTTTCCAAGCACCAGATTCTTTTCCCACATTTGATCAAGGTTCAACGACAAACTTGACTGCCTGTGTTTGAAATAAACTACCCACACATTGATGCTAACAATAAAATCCAGTGCAGCCAGATATCAACTGTTAGGTAAACACAGTCTGTGTGTCATTTGATCTCATTATAAATACAGCTGCTTGGCTGAAGCAATGGATGTTGAATATGAATGACGCTGGACAGGTTAGTTTGGAGACGTTTCAAGTAGTTAAACGATACATAAAGCTTTGGGAATCTCCTAAAAGGCTGTTCAAGCCACAACTGCTGACCCATAAAGACGTTACAACCCACCGAAAGTCACCGGCTGGTTGGAGATGGAGTTACTATAAATAGTGGAAATCTATTAGCTTCCACATGGGGGTGGTAGCATTATGGTCTGGGAATCCTTTTAATTAGCATCATGGATAAACATCATCCAAGACATCTGCAAGATGGTAGAACAGGCATGTGCGCTGAAACGAGAGCAAGAGAAATTTGAAAAATGTTGGACCCCGTGGCGAACTTTCATGAACACCAGATCCAAAACTGCTGAAAGTGAAATGACAGCCACTGTTCAGTAGCTACTCTGTTCATTTGTTTTACAGTTCGGTTAAGTTATCATGATGTGATATTAGTTCCTTCCTTCTCTATGCTCCCCGATCTTCTGAGAGGGATCAGGGTGGAGGAGGAGGAAAAAATGAAAAGAAAAATGGAACATTTAATACTGGAGATGGGATAATCACAGGAAGGGGGGGGAATGGATTACTGTAACAAACTGAATGAATGATTGTATACAACTTTACCACCTTTGTGAAAAGAGGATGGGCGCATCCTCCATGTTGTTCCATAATAAAAAATAAAAAAAAATTTAAAAACTTAGCATTAGAGAAAAGAAAGCAGTTCAGGTGGATGGGAAGATGAATGGAGCTAAAACAAAAATAATTACAACCTGGGGGGTTTCTAAAAGCAATTATCTTTATCTAAAATGTGTGGAAGTTTAAAGCAAGGGATTATTTTTTCAGGGCTCTGCAGGGTCTTTAAAAACTACTAAACACATAATCATTCCCTCTGTTTCACATCTACTTCCTTTTAGGGGAGAAGCCTTTTAACTGTCCTAGTGATGGCTGTGAGAAGACGTTTAGCAGCCAGTACAGTTTGAAAAGTCACATCCGGGGCCACGACAAAGGACGGCCCTTCACTGTCACCATCACCCACCCACACTCTGAAGTGAGTCACTCCTGGAATATGAAACATCTATTAACAGTTTGTTGTTGCGGGCTGTATTTAAGAAAATGGACTCTTAACATGGATCTTTTCTATAATGTAGTTATATACATATATATGTATATATAATACTTAAAATATTCAATATTTCTGTAAATACATTGTCATCTGACCTAATATACTTAAGTTATATTATTGTTACTAAAACAAAGCATTGCATCTTTCCATCCTGTATCTTCTCAGTCATTCAGCCTAACCTTGCTCTCCTACTATAGATAGCATTTTCTGGTGGTAATCAGTAGAGAATAGGTAAATGTAAAGCCCTCTTTGCTGATTCCAGAAAGTGGAGAAAACGGATAAAATAAAATTGTGCATATTTCTAAAAGCACAGAGGGAAAATAAATGAGTCAGAGCATAGGCGGATTTTAGAAAGAAAATGAATGAACAACATGCCCCAGATCTGATAAATGATACAACATGCTGAAAAATACTCCTGTATTCAACTTTTGTTTGATACTGACAGTGTCTTTTGAGTGAAACTTAAATGTTTTGTTCAACAGAAGAGGTTTGGGTTTAGAAATGTTTTTTTTTCCTCTCCAATGATTCATTCCCCTCGTAATTACAGGATGCAAACCATTCACTGTGCCTCAGTGACTTGAGTCTCATCTCTACAGACTCGGAGCTACGAGAGAACATCAATAATGTAAGTTTAGCTGTTGCCTATTTTTTGTTGAACGTGGTTTAGAGTAATTTGGAGGATTTGTTAAGAGAATCAAGACTAATTGGTAACTGTGGTACAGATAATTAGACACTAATTCCCACATGCATGCAGCAGTGTAGTTTAGTGGGCCAAGCTTTTTGTCATGGAAGTAATGAGACAGTGAAACAAAGTTTACGTCCTTGTTGATTTATGTTTAAATTTGCTTGGTTATCACGTATAATCTGGAAGCTTGGGCCTAAAGACATAACAATACGATGACCAGACGTCTTAGACGGCCCGACTTAAGCCGTTTCTGATGTTAGTTTTATGATTAAGAAAATCATGTTGCGTGCAAACTGTTGTTATGGTAACCAGTGATGGGATGTAGTCGCTATAACAGAAACAGAGGGACAGCGTATGAGCTTGTCCTCATCCTCAATGGGTTGCTGTCCTGCAGTATGTTGTGTGTTTATCCGTTTGCGTTTGTTTTACTCGGTTGATCGTTGTCA
>JAUZNJ010113106.1:0-19892 GCA_034780135.1 Jordanella pulchra | reverse complement strand
TGCACAAATTGTGTGCCTTTTACAAAAATATACAAAAATAGAATAGACCGTTCTCGTCAAATATTGACGCGAAGGGGATACCTGACGTGTCAATATGTGACGCTGAGGGGACATGCCCATACAGCGTATATGACGAGTCGGGAGTGAGAATGTGTTGCTTTTGTATATTTGCTTCTTCTTTTCTGTCTTCTTCTGTCTCCTTGGACCCCAGTTGGCCTAATCTCACGCTGAGCCTGGTTCTGCTGGAGGTTTTTTTCCTGTTACAAATGGGGGTTTTTCCTCTCCACCGCCGCTACATGCTGCATGAAGAGTTAACGACAAAATGCAAGAAAAAGTCATCGCAACAAGCTTATCTAGGAGCCTCATGTCTTACAAGTCAATGACTTGTGAATGATGAATTCAATCAAATGTTTTTCCTTGACAGAAACTTTTAACCAAACTGACTGTATTGTCTCTGTCAAGTGCCTTGGGATGACGTGTTGTGAAATGATGCTACATACATAAATAAACTGAATTGAATGGATTTGCCAATAGAAATTTCAACTTTACATTGTAATTAGCATGAGGCTGAAGGGTCCATAATGGCCACATTATTTTGTAATGGTCAAGGATGTTCTTTTGGACCTGAAAGACCCAGGTAAGACACAAAAGAAATATTACAGTCTTCAGAATGAGAAAAATGGCAGCTCAGGACGCTGGATAGCAGGAACTATATACTGATCTGTTGTAATGATTCTAGAAGACACTATGAACATTTGATGTAGTGGTTTACGATATCATAGTGTCATGATCCGGGACTCTTTGTCTGTTTTGTTTTTGGTTTTTGCTTTTCTGTGCGCCTTCTTACTTTCTCCACCAGATGGCGCCAGGGGATGGCTGTGCGGTGTGGATTCCAGCGGTTCAGGTGTTTCCAAACAGTCCTCATCACCTTCAGCGTATTTCTACAGCTGCTGCCCAGTAATCGGAGCCGAGTGTTTGCGATCAGATGGTATCACAAAGCCTCCTGAGCCACAAGCTTCCTAGTGATCTCCTTGCTGTTAGTTTCTGCTGAAACTAATTCCCTGTGTTCTCTTCTCCTCATTGCCTTCAGGTTCCCGCCGAAAGTCTGGATTGCCGTCAGCTCCTGGCTTTCTTTGTGAGCTTCTCTCCTCGTGACGCCGTGGTTATTACTCACTGGATGCCCGAACTCTCAGTCTCCTCTGTCGCTGTTCAACTGGATTCTCAAAGCCCTTCTACTGGCAGCACAACCGTTCCTGGAGTCTCCGTGCAACCTAAGCCGACCTGTCCGTTTCCCACCGCAAACCTCCGTCGTCTCTGGACCCATACTGGATACAAGGATCCCGGATACTGGAACCCCCCTCCTAAAACATCTCTACTTCTCCCTGACAGTAAGAAACAACTACAAACTCCTTCTGTCACTCTTATTCCCCACTGACCGTGAACTCATCAGTCACTCTTCCCAGTGACCGTGCCTGCCGAACTTGCTCCTTCCCCCTTTGGACCTGGCTTGGGTCCTACTACTCAGATCCTCCTTTTGCAATAAATGTTTAAACTTTAAAAAGCTCTCCTGTCTTGGTGTTCTGCATGTGGGTTCGACAGGTCAAAAACCCAAACATGACACATACCTCCTAAACTGGAGAAATGTGGTGTAAAGAGGGTTGGGCTGAATTGCTTAAATGTTGTTCAGTAAAAAGACAACAGTTTGTGCAAATAAATAAATACAGGGAAAATTCAGTGTGGAGTACCACAGGGGTCAATATTGGGATCAAAGCTATTTATAATGTCCATGTGTAAAGTATCAACATTTGTTAAATTATTTTTGTTTGCAGATGACAAAACAATTGTTTTTTCTAAGAAAAGTTTTTAGCTGATTCTGGAAACAATCAACACAGAAATATTTAAAGTAAATCTATGGTTTGTCAGAAATAAATTATCACTAAATTTTGGTAAAACAAAGATATACTTTTTGAAGGCATAAAACAGAATCTCATGTGGAAGTGAAAATTGAAGATACATATACTGAAAGAGTAAATGAAATCAGTGTGTTGATGTGATTCTGGACCACAAAATCTGCTGTAAACCTCGTGTAGGATATGCAAAAGCAAAGCTGGAAAAAAGTACTAAACAAATTAGGACTCAAATTATTTTAAAATTCTCATACTTTGAAATTTCTAGATTTGGTTATATATATAACTAGAAATATTATTTATAAAGCAAGATATAAAACACTGCCACGAAACATTCAAGAAATATTTACAGAAGGAAATAATGAATACAAAAGGAACCAAAACGCTTAATGTTTAAATAGTTAAAATGCAAAGTTGCAGAGAAGAAGGGGTATTAAAGATGTACAAAGGAAGCGGAAATAAAAGGAGTAAAGGCTGCATTCTTGGCATTGGGATGAGGAAGAGGAGGATGGTTTTTGGGAGATCAGAAAGTTACCTCATGAGACGGCGTTGGGAGGAACGCAGGAAGTGGAGCTCGGTGGAGGTCAATGGCCTCTTGACACACTAGGACAAGGGGCCGGCCATGTGTGTGCCACTTTGATGGATGAATCTAGCTAATGAAGCTCATACATGTTACAGTTGGGGCATGCTGCATTCATCAGGCAGGCTGCAGCTGATTTATTTGTTTTAAAACCTCTGCAGATGAAGGGAGCTGTAAAACTTGGCTGGGTGCATTGCACTGTGCATGATTGTGGGGTGATGCATTACACTGAAACACATGAGCATGATGAGGCAGACAAACAAGACGAGGCTTTGGAAGGCAGCCAGGTCTTTATATTCCTTTGTGAAATTGATATTAGTTTCATACATGACTTTTTTGGTTTGTTTACATCATTTCGACATGTTGAAAACTTTCAGCCTGTTTTGGAGGCGATGGACGTTTTAGGAGAATTTTAAAAGGTGTCTCAAATTATTATTATTTTTTTCTAATTCTCACTCAATGCATGTTTAGAAAACAATTATCAATATGTTTAAATCATTTTGGTTTCACAATAAAATCAAGGATTGAGGATTAATTGACCTTAAGTAAGTGTCTAAAATGCTTATATGTATTTTTATCTTTTAAGTTATCTTTTATCTTTGATTATGCTCAACAAATGTACATCGGCTTCCTTCTGAAGGTAATAGGGTGTCAGCACAGCAGCAGGTCACTTTTAGAGGGATACATGTGTGCTCTTTTTAACTTGTGTTAGTATACATGTGCTGAGGTGTTGAGTGTAAGCGCCTCCTCTCTGTTTATTTGCTCAACCAGTCCACTTCCAGGACTCAGGCCTCAGGGGAAGCATAAGATCAGCTTCTAAAACAGAGGAAGCTTTGCCTGGATGAGGCTTGCACCCCTTTGACCAGAACACACCCCATCCCGCACTCCTCCTCCTCTTCCTCTGTGTTTTGCCTCAATTCTCCAAAAACTGCAGCATCATTTCTCCCATCGTCCTCTAAAGCTTTCATTTCTTCATGTTCGTGCTTCTATATAAAAGTCATAAACGTGAAAGTGTCTCCACACCAGGCTCCATTGTTTTATGATCTTTTTCTTTTTTCTTTTCAAGGTTTTACCATCTCAGACCAAACCTCAGACACCACAAACCAAAGCTGATGACTGAGAATGATGGAGCTTCCCACCACTTTGCTGTGATACTTAAAATGCTGTGTTTTATTCCATGCATGACTTCCTGAGAAATTATAACCAGATTTCGGTACGAAGCTGATTTGTTTTCACTAAATATGGTGGTTTAATAAACCGTTGGGGTTTCAGGGCAGGAAAAAAAAAGCTAATTAGACTTAGACAAACTTTATTGTCATTTTGTATACAAATAGTTTAGCCAAAACGACATTTTGTTGCATACAGCTATAGTGAATATCATCCAGGAATTTACATTTGGCTTGGATGGCTTTGTCTCAAAGCTACACTGGTTCAAGTATTGAGGATAAAAAGAAAGTAAGAAGGGCTAAAGTGTTATTGTGGGATTAAGCAGACTGACACAACTCTCCTTGTGGTCTGTGGCCTTTTGACCCCATCCAGACTCGGTGTCTCTGCAGGAATGTGCCATCTAAGACCCCCTGAGCTGTGGTCCAGCCTGTCCGAGACAACAACTATTCTGTAAACACATGATGTATGAAATGCAGAGCAGCCAGATAGGGACAGGTATATATAACTTTTACAGCTATTCTTTGGTGAGTGAGTGAGTGAGTGAATTTGGCTTTGCTGCATGAAAAGAGTGGATTCTGTAAATGGATATTTAAAAACAAAAACGAAACTTGGAAATTAAACTTAATAATAATAATAATAATAAACCTTTTCATGGATTTTATTTTTACACATTTTTTAAAATATTTTATTATTTCAAGTTACTTTTTTAAAATAATGCTTAACATTTTAGTCATGCTAATTTTTTTGTTCTCAACCTTTATTTTCTTTTTTTAAATATGTTACAGATTTCATATGTTCAAAATGTCTTTTATTTCAAATTTACCCATTTTCGGGTTGAGTTTAGCAAATTTCCAAACAGTGTTTTATAGATCAGGTCCTAATAACAATGTTTTCTTCTGAAGAAAAATACAAATGTACAGCAAATTTCCATTGAAATAAATCAATAGATCCACCAGTATAGATAAAGATGAAACTGTTCTTTAAGGGCCCTACTGGTTTCTTTGAGAACATTATATCTCAATATCTCAGCAGGTTTTAATTCAACTTCCTCTGCAAAAAGTTGCACTGTTCTGTGTTTTCATAACCTTCTTTCACAGCTTTCTTTATTTTATTCCACCTCATATCCAAATGTATTTATGCTAGTGTATGTTTGTCTGTGTGTAGCACCTTACCCGTTTGTTTAAAACTCCACTTGGCAAAAAAGCTTTTTCTGATCCTGATTTCGATTAGTGAACAAACAGCATCATGAGAACCAAGGAACAAAGCAGACAGGTCAGGCATAAAAATTTAGTTTAAAGCAGGCTCACATTACAAAACAATATTGCAAGCTTTAAACATCTCACACGCAGTGTTCAATCCATCACTCCAAACTAGAAACATTTTGGGACAACTGTAAACCTAACAAGTCATAGCTATCCACCTTAACTGACAGGCAAGGAGCTTTTTACAAAAAAATCTGTAAATATCCCCACGAGCAACAGCTCAGGTGGGAAAATCTGCCGTATCGGACTCATCAAGGTCTTCTGTTAACATGAGGCTGGAACTCAGTTTTTTGCCTACATGCAAAATAGTAGTGCGGTAAAGAAAAAAAAAGAAAAATACAGCTCATCACCTGAAAACTTCCTTCCCTTCAAAACACAGTGAAAGTAGAAAACAGAAACAGAGAAATCCAGTAAGAAACCAGTTAAGGAGGAAATACAGCACCTGAGCGTCGGTTACATGCTTCACAGCTTTCCGTTTTTGATATTTCGTGTAAGTTAGGGTGAAGTTTTAATTTCAGACACCTATTGGCTCCTGCTTGGCAAAAGAAATAGAGATAAAAAAACAACATCGAGTATCAAATTATTCAGCAGCTCTTGGTAATTGTGAAAAATCTAAGATTTCTGATGATCAGATGGTCAACAGACAACCTTATAGGTGATCAAAACCTTGGGTTTATAAATGTATTAACTAAACCATGTTAGAGTTAAAAGTTTTTCAAGTGATCATTGTTCAGCTTTATGCTTCATGCTGTTTGTTGTGTGATGCTCCATGCTTCCTTTCCGATCTTATAATGAGTGAAATACAGGCTGGTATCGACGATACCGATCCGATACTTTGTGCGAATACACCTAATGGTGTCATGATTCCGGGTGATCCTGTCTCTGTGAGCTGTGTGGCTGGGTTGCCTTTTCCATCCTCCTCCACTGGGTGGTCCCTGACCTGGGATGGAGCACGGTATGACGCAGCTGCTTTCCATCAAGCCTCATCAGCCGGTGTATAAGAGGAGTTCCCTGCTAGATGGTCGACGCCAAGTGTTGGTACCACAAAGCCTCCTGAGCTAAGTATTGTTCTCCTCGTTGATTCCTGACTAAATCCAGTCTTTTTGTTGTTGCCTTCAGGTCATCCTGTCACCTGCAGGATTCTCCGGCTCTAACTGCCTCTTAGAAACAATCCTCCTCGTGACGCCGTGGAACATACCCACTGGTTGCCCGAACCCCTGGATCTAACCTCCTTCGATGACTCTTTGTGGCACCGCTTCTCCTCCATCTGGCATCTTCTGGAAACTCCTCTGGCTCTCCGTCTGGTCTGTGTCTGCCTGTCCGCTCCCCCACCGCTCACCTCACTGGATCACTAGAAGACACCCTCCGGACCATCAAGGCTCCCTTCCCCGGAGCTCAGTTCCTCATCTACCATAAGAACAATTCATACTTGCCTAAGGATTAAGCGCTCTCCTTTCCCACGGAACGTAAACACACCAGTCTGTCTTCCTCCTCAGTGATTGCTTCCCCAGCACAGCCGGTGCTCTCTGGTTCCCTCCACTCTGGCATTTCTGTTACCCAAGTTCTTCAATAAACTTTTTGTATTCTATTACCTCTCTTGTCGTGGTGTTCTGCATGTGGGCTAAACAGCTTAAAAACTCAAACATGACAAATGGGTCTGCAAAATGTACAATAAGTGTCAATGTTTTATAATACTGGGTGAGTTCAGTTGAAATTACCACTGAAACATTTACTTGATGAATAAATTATTTCCCAAAATTGTCAGTTCTGACATTTAGAAAGATTAATTGAACAGTTATAGCAAGTTAAACAGTAAACAATGTTACCTGTATTTTAAAAACTCACAATTTTTCAACTGCTTACTATTTTATTTCAAATTTGCCATACCTGTTCTATTACAGTTCAAAATCTTTATAATCTGATGACACCCAGTTGATTTAATCCACTTCAACTACTTAGTTTTTGGGGCTATAACTTAAATATAGCATCTCTGCTTGAGTAAGATAACTACAGTGACACAGTTTACTCCAGCCTGAAATAATGCAATTGTTAAAGCATGAAGACTACTTAATTAACTGAGCAGTGGCAGCACACTCTGCTTGGTATTACGTTGTGACACATTACGTTCTTATCAGGCAAAAGAAAAGAAAGCCCTTACCACACATGTGCATATAGGCAATGTTATTGTTAAAGGGCCAGTATCATGTAAAATAAACTTTTTTTAGCTTTATATAGTGTTTTCATGTTATGCCGTATTAAAAACACATCCAGAGTATTGCTTTTTGTCCGTAATGAATGGTTAGGATTCTTTTACTGTCAGCAGCCAGTCAGCAGAAGAAATACAGCTGGTTTGACTTTGGTCCACTCTTTAGGTGTAGCTGCTCATTTGGGAAATGGTGCCAAAGCTGAGCTTCTGCATCTCAGAAAACCCCTCCCCCGTAACTCCTGGAGGCTATCAGCTGCAACAATTAGCAAAGACTTCCAGAAACCGAGGATATCCTGAGGTCATCATACTGACTACTTCGTAGTCCAGTCCAATTCGAATTGACGACCAAGATGACCAATGTACCTTTTCTTCCTGCTCTTGGTGAAGTAGGACACTTTTCCCCTATCTAAACCTCTCTTATCTAACCTGCTTTGCTAGTCTTTGCATATCCTCTAAAAATGGAAATAATGAACCTGCTCAGCTGGTCTCTCAATGCTACTGATCCAATTTTCTCTCTCTCTTGCCCTGACTTCTAGGGGGAAGTGGAAGATAGTGAGGCTGTCTCAACAGTTGGTTGAGGACGTTGAAGTGTAGACATGATTGGATTATTGATGGCAGTATTTCTGCTCATTGGGGATTGGGAAATTTCGGAAGGTGTCGGCCTCCATTCAGATCACGTTGAGCTTGTGTGATGGAACATGCTGAGCTATCAGCACTCAGACTCAGATGTTATTGGATAAAAATTGGAAACTGGAAGCGATTCTTGCTGAGGATTCGCAGGGTCGTTGCGGTTCTGGGTCCAGGGTGTATAATATAACAGAACAAGGAAAAAGTGATATATTTTCAACAAGGCGTGAACGAACAAGAAATTCAGATGGTTGGAACCATTGAAACTTTCTAGCAAAGAGGTGAAAAGTAAACCAACAGTGTCTGCCTTAACCAAAACAATTGTGTCCATCTGAATCTGACTCCCATTGCCAGGCCTTGAAGGCTGGCTATCTCACATTCTCCTGGATGTTATGCAAACAGATTCCCTCCACCCCACCATCTACATCTGTAATGTGTTGTCCATAAGTAACCGAGGTTGACCTGGCAGCTCCACATCTTATCAGGAACTATGGCTGGGCAGGGCTCTGGTTCTGGCTCATGGACTTATGCTCATATGCAATTAGAGACATGCGCCCTCAAACGCACCGCCTGGCTTCCATGTGCTCTCATATGCTCCTTGACCAGATGTAAGGTTTTGGGAACCTTACATCTGGTCAAGGACACGGCTTGAGTTTTTTTAATCCCTTTCTTCCCCTTCTGTGCAATTAAGCATCTTCTAACCCAAACGCAGAGCCTACAATGGCAGCACACAGTATAACATGCACGTCATTGAACTGTGTCTCTTGGATGGGTGTTCTGAAACTTATTCTGGTGTACATACTTTGTACAATAACAATAAAGGCGATTAGAATCAATTCAATTTAAGTTTCCCAAGAATGACACCGTTCTTAACAAATGAAAAGAATGTGTGTTATATTTGTGCGACTCACCTTGTGGACAAATGGGAGTTTCAGAGTGAAATATTGGATAGATTTTCACTAAAAGACGATGCAATTACAGCACAAACAACTTTGTCATGTGCTCAGGAAAACTTCATAGGTTTTATACACAATGTCTTTGTATAAAGTAACTCACCATTGATGTGTGTATGAGAGGATGAGTGGAATATATCTTACTAACCTAAAACTACTTGTACAAGTCTCTATACTCGCTCCACTTTCTGAGTCCAAAGTGGAATCATTCAAGTAGGGTTCAGCTGTAGACCTGAGAGGCCATTTTCCAAAACTGATATTGTTTTAAAAAGACATTTTCAACATAAAAAAAAGCTCCTTAGACCGGTTATAAATGGCATGTAGGGTAGGTGTGATGACGTGCTGAAATTGGTGTGAAGGAAATGGCAGGAGGTTCTTAAAGAGACGGGTGACTAGTTTTTAAATCGTTGAGAAATGGCTATGATGCAAAGTCCAATTTTTATTACAAATAGACAGTATTTTATTAATATACAAGCTATTTGTCTATTTTCAGTTAAATCTTAGAGTTTTGTTAATTTTTATTTGCTTATTTTTTAGTTGATTTACAATCAGATTTTGTTTTATTTAAAATATGTTTCTTTGTTAGTAATTTACTCAATTAGTTAACTGATTTCAGTTTTGCCCGTGGGTGTTTCACAGTATAATTAGGTAGGTTTCAGGTGGGTCATTATGCACCTGGGTGGTTATATGTTTTTTTACCAGTCAGTCACAAGACAATCAGTCAGTTACCAGTTGTCAGCCTGTCAGTCATTCAGTGAGATAACAGGTGCAGGAATCAGAGCAGGAGAAACAGCAGAATCCTGTGGAACCTGTGAGTTGTTTGCCTGAATATGGAATAGAAAAACAAACAAATGCATTTTGAGTTTTCTGAATCCAGAATCTACGGTGTATCAGGTGACTATTTAGGTTGAATTCAGCTTTTTTCTTTTGCTTTGATCACTTTTAAGTCTTAAGTTTTTTGATTTTTGAATTTGAGTTTTAGACAAATATTCACTACAATTAAAAACTGAAGGGGGCATCGTTTCTTGATTTACAGCTAAAACTAAAAACCTACAAATTGTTGAAAAGCTGAGTTGCTGCAACATTTAATTTCCCTTGGGGGTTAATAAAGTATTTTTGAATTACATTGAAATATATGCCTGGTAAACACAGTATTGTGTTTCATGTATTTGACCTCAAATTACTGTAGTATTGAAAGTACTATTATCAGGGTTTTCAAACCGATATTATAGTCTAATTCTGGTATCAGAAATCTTCAATGGATCCGGCTTATGTGGGCCCTGGAGGCTAAATTGAAAGACTCCCACAGCTGAGGAGCATAATTTCCAGCATTTGTTGTAAACTTCCACTGTTATCAATGTTTATGCCAACACTAAAGCCTTTACTCATATGTCAAGATGTGTGGTTTATTCATTTAACATTTAAGTTGAAAAAACTGTATTGGTGCATCTCTACTTTAGGGTTTCTGGGTTTGGGGTTTACATATATAAAAAAATCAACCCTAAATAAACACAATGAGCCATATTAAAACTTTTAAGATCATAATACTGTAAAGGCCCAGTTAAATTCTTTAAAAAAATAACAAAAATTCCTTTAAAAAAGACACAGAAGTCATTGTTTACAGATACTCTCCATCCAGACCAACTATATAAAACCATTTACTAAACTATTTTATGAAAAAAATAGCAAAGGTTTTAGTCTCCATCTAAGCAGAGCTGATTGAGACTTTGATCAAAAACATTTTCCAGGTTTAAGCGCAGTGAAAAGTAGCTCTAAAGCTCCAACTCACAGAGTGAATATTAACAGATGCCATACTTCTCAGACTTTTATTCAAATTCTTTCTATCCCTTCCCTTTACATAATTACACATTTTTTGTTATATCACACCAAAACTCCAATAGAATACACCAACGTTTGTGATTTTAGCATAACTATAAGTGAAAAAGTTCAGGGTCTATAAATAGTTTTGCAAGGCACTATGAAAGTAAGTGTAAAATGTTTGATAGCTGTTTTCTTGAAGAATGTGTTTCCGTTTTCATGCACTGGAGGGTTTCTTTGGAAGAACATACTGCTGTGTGTAATAGATCAAAAACCTAGCTGTGGACTGCAGAGCAACTCATATTAAAAATGTTAGTAATAGAGGCCAAATAACATTCAGTCGAGGGTAATCCAGGACAGCAGAGTTATATCAGTGAGTGAAGCAGTGAGGTCAAGCTAACTGGAAGAAAAGAAGAAAAAATTCTCTGGCAGACATTTCTACTACAAAAATTACTCAAAGCTCAAAGTGATAAATTGATCAAACAGAGAGGGTTTTCCAACTCTTGGAAATTATGGACTGGATTTTTTTCCATTACTGTTGCAAGCAGAAATTTGACAAATTAAACACAGTTTGTAAAATAAAGCTTAAAAAAGCAATAAAGAAATGAAACTTTAAAAAATAATAATAATCAAAAGAAAGGTTTTTGAGTAGTTTTTTTTATTTGGATAATTCTTTTCTTTCAATTTTTTTTAATCTTTTTATTTTTTTCAAATTGAGTGTTATACACTCTTTTCAAGCTAAATGTCATAGATCACGTTCCTTTGCTTCAGGCCAAATATAAACACTCGCTCTATAAACACAATTTGAAAAGAATTAAATAATGAACCAACAACCCAGCAGCAGGATCGCCACCTCTGCCTTTGTGCAAGGAGGAACAGGCAGAGCACTGCCAGAGCAAAAATGACCTCCAGCAGGCCAAAAATGTGCATGTGTCTGCACACACGGTTAGAAACCAACTCCATGAGGATGGTATGAGGGCCTGACATCCACAAATGGGGGTTTTGCTCACAGCCCAACACCATGCAGGACGCTTGGCATTTTCCACAGAACATCAGGATTGGCAAATTTGCCACTACTGTCTTTTGGGATTTTTTTGTCAGCACATTCAACTTTGAATAGAACAAAGTATTCAAAGAGAATATTTCATTTATGCAGATCTAGGATGTGTTATTTAAGTTTTCCCTGTAGTTTTTTGTGTAAGGTATATTTTGAAAAAAAAAAGAAAAAAATACATTTCAAAAGTTACTCATAAAACCTTTTTTATTTGAAACATTTTTCAAAGTTTCATTTTTTTTCAATTTCCTTTGTTTGCAAGAATAATGGAACAAAATTCTACCCTTAGTAAATGGCCTCAAAATAGCATTGATATTGGGAAAATCCTGTTGAAATTTGCAAGATTTATAGCTGTTTTCACCTTTAACTCCTTGGTTCAGTGCAAAACAAGTAACCCTATTCCCCATATTTCAATTCTGGTACATGAAACAGCACAGACACAGTGCTGGTCGACATCAAACAATACTCACAACAACAATACAGTTCCAGTCTGTGATCAATTGGCTGGTGATGTGTTTCTATAAGGTACCAACAATGACAGCGCAGCCATAAAAGGGTTGAAAAAAGCTCATATGGAGCAGATTGTTTTCAAGTAACACTAAATGTACTTGTCCAGAGGGGCCATCAGGTGTGCACTAATCAGAAAAAGATGGACAACGACATTAAAGTTGCTCGGGAGGTCCAACTTTGGGTCTGCAGCTCTACAAAGACAATTAAAAAACTATTAAAAACAGGAAGCCCAACACAAAGGCCTCATAAATGTCCTCACAGAATAAAAGACTTAAAACTGTTTTTAAAGTTCTGGGGAACAGCCTGAACTATGAAAAGTCTAGTGTGAAATCCATGTGTGAGAAAAACAGACTTGTTGGGCTTCACACGGCTTGAAGTTTACTGATCCTCCTCCAAAGTATACAGAGGGAGGAAAAAGGAACAGGAGACTGGTGGTTTGAAAACAAGATGCCACGATGCCCAGTGGAATTTAAACAATTCTTAAGTGTAGCATATTCAAATGACGATTAGTTTCCATTCAAGTGATTTCGCGTAGCAGTGATGCAACTGTTCCAAGTAAAGCAGTCTGAGCTAAACTCAGAGCTGTCAGTGCCTCTCTGGATTCCACTCAGATTGATTAACAGTAGATCACTGGTAGGTGAAACTGAACCTACAGAACCCCACATGCTGGTATATCATATGTGAAAAGCATATAAGTGCACATATGTTTACAATTTATCAAATTGGTCCCACTCACTGCAACCAGACATCCACAAAAATAGGATGGCATACGGCAGTGTTTTATACCTGTCAATGCAGGTTTACAGCCATACAAAGGTGATTTCATTTACCTGCACCTGCTTACACAGACACACAAGGTTCTAGGAGATATACTGTGTCAAATCTAATAGTATCCGATCCAGACATCCACAAATTCTAACAATGCATACAGTACATGGATAGGTTAACAGAGGGTTCAGACGCACATTCATGGCTGCATCTGTTATTTGCTTTAGAGGAAAATGAAACCAGCTCGTTTCATTCTTCAGTCAGACATTTTTACTCTTTGTTGGTCCAGCAGCTATGACTAATTCTATCTCTGTGCATGCAGGTCAGTCTAAAGTGTGGAAAATAAGCATTGAGTATCCTCAATGGTTTTCTCAAAGGGGCTTTATTCGCACCAGATGTTGGAAACACCCCCAAATTAATTCACATATAGATTGAATTAAAAAGAGGTTGCTCTTTGGTGTAGAATGGCAGACTTACTTAAATTTGATTAAATTCATGAAAAATCAAGAGGTTATTTATACACAAACTTTTATAAATCTCGGAGGTGGCTTATTTATTTTTTCTGGTAATGTGTTCTTTCAGTTGGGTTTTATTTGGATCCAAATCATGCAATAGCCTGGGCCATTTTCATTCCCTGAAACTATTTAGGAGTTTTCTTCTTTCATTATGTTTGAAATAAATTCACTCTTGCTTTATCATTAGATTATCATCAGTAGCATCTCACTTTTCTATTCACCCTGTCTTACACAAAAATTATTAATGCCATTTAGTGCTGCAGTTATTTTTTTGGTAATCATTTAAGCTATTAATTATTTTTTGATTAATCTAATAATCTAACATGAAATACTTTAATTAAACTGTATTTTATATATATATATATATATATATATATATATATCGCCAGACGTATAAACAGGGTGTTCTCTATTGAACCAGATAAGGTGTACTCCTAGTAGCAGGATTGTAACACAAGAGGCAACCAAGGTATCTGGGAGAGAGATGCATTACGTAACAGTGATGCAAAGTGGCTGAAAGACCCTAAAGCAACCCAAACTAACCTCCCTGAGCAAGGTCCAGTGAACATTACAATGGGAAACATCCAACAAAGACTCTCAGGTATGAAGAACTGGACAGCACCAAGCCCAGACATGATCCACACCTACTGGCTAAAAAGCGCATCTGTCTCCATAAACTCCTAGCAGTAAAAATTACCTGATTGATGAAGAGCAGGACCCACCTGGAATGGTTGACCAAGGCCTTATAATGATAATCCCAGACAACTATTTGCTAATAACTTGTATCTCAACTACATCGCAGTGCTTGTTAGGAATCATACCCTCAAAGATAAGTAGGCACATGGACCAACACATGACAGAGATGCAGAATGGGATTGGTAAAAAAAAAATTCAGAGGAGCCAATCCACCAATTGCTGGTTGACAAAACAGTCGCCCAAGACTGCAAAACCAGACAAAAAAACCTGTGCACTGCCTGGGTTGATTAGAAGAAAACCTAATACTCAACACCACACACATACACTTTGGAATGCCTGAAGCCATACAAGGTCAATAACACTCCAGGAGCCTTCATTGCAAACTCCATGGGGCTGGGGGAACCACAAATAAGGCCAGCTTCAAGCCAATTGTGAAAATCTCCATCAAATGTGGAATATACCAAGGCGTTGCTCTATACCCTCACCGTTTTGCATAAGGCTAAATCACTTCAGCCAAATAATCAATAAGACTAAGAAATTGGGCCACTATTAGCCACCTTCTGTACACGGATGACATCAAGCTGTATGTTAAGAGTAAACGAGACATTGACTCACGGATCCACTGCACCGGGATCTAATGCAGGGACAACGCAATGTCATTCAGGTGGGAGAAATGTAGCCAGATGGTGGCAAAGAGAGGTAAGGTAATCTACATAGAGAGGATTGCACTCCCAGAAGGAAGAATGGCAGATGTAGAAGAGAGCTACAACTACCTTGGAATACCACAGGTAAATGGCAACCACAAAGAGGCCACAAGGAAAGCAGCTGTAGGCAAATACCTGCAACAACTAAGACAAGTTCTGAGAAGTCAGCCCAATGTTAAGAACAAGTTGCAGGCAATAAAATGCTATTCCTTGCCAGTAATCAGATACCCTGCTGGAATAATAAATGCAAAAAAAGGCAGAGGCCTAGTGAGCATCAGAGCCACTGTTGAAGATGAAACATCCAAGCTGCAAGAATACATCAGTAAGATGGCCCAAAGGGATGGAGCACTAAGTGAAAGTCTCACGCAATGGAAGATGTAAGAGAAGGAACTGAAGGAACCATCATGGAAGGAAAAAACCCTGTATGGAAGGTACCACTGACAGATAGCTTAACTGATATGACCAGCACCTACCAATGGCTAGAGAGGGTCAGACTAAAGGATAGCACAGAAGCACTGATCATGGAAGCACAGGAGCAGGTCTTGAGCACCAGAGCAATTAAGGCCAATATCTACCATACCAGGCAAGATCTCAGGTTCAGGCTATGCCAAGAGGCAATCCACCATCTCACAGCAGGGTGTAAGATGCTGGCAAGAAAGGAATACATGAAACGTCATAACCAAGTGGCTGGTATAGTGTACAGAAACATCTATGCAGAATGCAAAGTGGAGACCCCCAGGTCAAAATGGGAGTCATCTTGTAACGGGGTTGTGAAATTTGCGGACCCAAAAAAGAAAACCAGACAGCGAGGTGCGTTAGACAGTTTATTTAACCAGTCTTCCGGGTCGATGAAGGGAAGGACCAGCAACGGCAGGATCTTCTGAGGGGAAATATGAGCGTAACTGTTTGACTATGGATGGTTTATGGGACGGCAGACAGGAACAGTGAAAGTTACTGGCCTCGAGGGAGGATGTGGAAAAATCCGGAGATGCAGCCGATCAGCCTGCACCAGAGGGATTCAATCCCCCAGGAGGAGGCTCCATACGTCAGCAAAGCCGGTAGGTGTTTACAGCTTTGAGTCTGGGGATAGATCCTTAAACGAAGTCGGGGCGGACAGAGAAGAGGTCAGAGCCCGGAGATAAGACAAAAGAGATACCAGTTCGTAATCCAGAATCAGTGTCCTTAGGGAGGCAGGGGTCAAAACCAGAAGATCTGATGGCTGGACAGAACCTAATCAAAACCCGAGGGATAAATATCTGGGACAGAACGGGGGCAATAGCACAGGCTTCCAACATCCGACAGGGGCTAGGCAGAAATCCAGGTCTCAAGGGGTAAACAGTAATAACATGCAGGCAGGCAGGCAGAAAGAACACTAGAATATGTCTCACCAAGAGGCTCGAACGAATAATCTGGCACTGGTCAAAGATCTGGAGAGGGTTAATATAGGCAGACGAACAGGTGCAGCTGATGAGTGAGGCAGAGACGGCAGGTGGGGATAATCAGACCATCAGTGCAGAATCATGACACATCTTTCAAGGTGGTGGAGAATGACAGAGCTAAAATCCTGTGGAACTTACAGATAAAAGCAGACAAAATGTTTGCAGCCAACCAATCGGAGATTGTGATTATTGATAAGTAGCAGAGGATGGTCGTAGTTATCTATGTGGCCATCCCAAATGACAGAAATATCAGGAAAAAGAACATAAGAAATTGGATAAATACCAAAGGCTCAGGGAAAAACTAGAAAGAGCCTAGAAGGTGAAGGCAATTGTCGTGCCTATGGTCATTGGAGCATTTGGGGCAGTAACACCCACACTTGAGAAGTGGCTCCAAGAGATACCCGGCAAATCATCAGAGATCTTAGCCCATAAATGTGCAGTTCTAGGGACAGCTGCAGAGAACTCTGAAGGTCCCAGGCCTGTGGTAGAGGACCCGAGCTTGAGAAAAAGAAACAACCCACCCATGACAGGAGTACAAGGGGTGTCTGAGAGAAGATAAGATTTTTTTTTTATCAAAAATGGAACATTTTCATAACATATACAGTTTTGTCCTAATTGCTGATGTAAATAGGTTTTTTGTTCAGCAGGTAACATGTTTTATAGTCTGTGTACCATTCCTGATTAGATCTGGTTACTGAATTAGTGGCCATCTTTGAAATGATCATGATCAATTAATCAGGTTTGCAATTTAGACCTGATGCTGTTATTCTTTCCTAATGCCCACTTTCAAACCTCACTGTGGAAAAGTCATTTTTTGGTGATGTCCGACATCATTCCTCCTGGGAACACAATGTATGCAAACGATTGTTTAGCTCTGATTTAATCGGATTAGACCAGAGTTTTCCAAACATTTCAGCTTGTGACCCCAAAATTAACAATGCAGTTAACTGACGCCCCCCCCCCCCAAAAAATACATATAATTAGCATAGTCTATATTTACACTCATAGAGTCAACTAATTCTAATAATTTTTTTATTGAAACCATTTTTAATATATTTGTATATATAAAAGAGACATTTAATTATTTGATTGTGCATTTTACATTTAATTGTTTATTCAATATTTCAATCATGGACTGGAAGAAAACATAAATAAATGTTAAATGTATTTATTTATTTATTAAATAAATACTATTTTTATAGCGATCAAATCACAATGACTGTGAAAACAATATCATGACCCTTAGTGTCTGGTGACCCCATGGATTAGAATATACTCTCCCAGTATTTCAGTAGCTCCCAGCAAGTTCATCATGTTTAATATACATTATATTCTTAACCATGGCATCTTCCATTGTGTGTATGGATAAATGTCCAAAGTTAAAAATAAAAATTATATAAAAATTCTAAATTTTATTTTATTATAAAATGTGTCTATTTGGAATGGCATTTTCTGTTCAAAAATAATAATGCAATGCAATTCTGAATCAACTTTAATTGTTGAGTTTGTGTGCACAAAAAGGGAATTTCATGGTTTCCCATAGCTTACGTCATAATGAACAGTACAAGGAAAAACCAAAAGATATGTTCCAACTCCTATGATAGTGTCCCTACCAAAACATGCACAGCAAATCCTCACTTATTGTTAGCACATTCAGAGGCAATGCCCTGGCTATAAAACCTGGTTATAAAACATTGAATCATCGGATGGTAAAATAATAATTAAAACATAAATTGGGATAATGGATGCTGTCTCATGTAGATGCTGAGAAGTTCAAAATTCCACAATTAGAAAATCAATCTTTTCTGGTTAAATAATTATTATTGCTAGGTTTTAGTGTCGGGTAAAAAAAAAAAAATTGTAAAAAATGGATCTTGTACTATGGATTGTTTTATAACCTGTAATAGGAAGGATAGGACTTCAGATCCCAGCAGACCTTACATGTTCAGCCCTGCAGCCTCGGAGCCCCACATGCTAACTTGTAGCAGAGAGAAAAGAGAAAACATGTGGACGTGAACACACAAATGCATGTTCACGTCTGCTTCTCATCACCTGTAACAAAAAGCAGCACTCACTCCACAATCAAAAGCAGATGAATCACACCTCACTGATGTAGTCTGTCTGTTTCTTATTCTTTAATACAAACTCTTTAGTTTCTATGTTTTTCATCCCTGCTCTATAGATCTTAGTAAGTGGTCCAGATAAAGTCGGGTTTTGCGGCTGCTGTTTAACTCTCACATACCAAAAGTGTTTTGCTCTCGTATTTTCTTGTTATGCACATCCCAGTAATTGGAAGCTGGGGAGACTTAGGTACGCAAATTTGTGTGAGAACATAAAAGCATCAACTTAGGCTGGTTTTTAATGTACCCGTTTGAACTTTGTTTATTAAACATAACTTACTGTTGAAAATGTCTTTACAATAAACAATATATGTTGCTTGAATAGAAATGATGTTTGACCAAAAATGTCGACTAAACTTTGTGATGAACAAGAAAAAAGAATAAAGGAGTCTATTTATTCTTCAACATCTGTCAATTTGAACAACAAGCCAATCGAACTTCATTGAACATCTTCCACAAGATGGAAGATCAACTTAACATAATGGCATCATATTAAATTCTTTAAAGGAATTTTAAAATTGTTGCACAATATTGCCCTCATGTGATCGATACCCAACTTTTTCATGGTAGTCTTCACATCCCAAAAATTCTAAATCACTTCCACATGTGGTACTAAATGGAATATGTCAAATAGTTTTTAAATCATTCCAGTCAAAATGAATATGTTGCATTTCATCCGGTTCTTATGTTATTGCCCAAACTTTGACTAACTTTAACACAGACCACCCTGCAGTGGTGTCAGTCACTGCTCCACAGGCTTCCACTGTAGCTGAATAGCTCAGCAAAGTAATATTAATACCCAGTATCTTGTTGCTTTTTGGCGTCAAGAACAATTTAGATTGAAGTCTGATGATAGTTTAATACAAATATTAGTATGAACAACCCCAAAAAATGGATATTAGGAATACAATTTTTGTGTGAATTTTGTTCCATTTTTGTAGCAGGCAAATATAACACTTTCAGAGTGAATTTGCTGTTTTCTCAGATTTTAATCCCCCCCCAAAAAGAAAATATGTTTTCTCATTTTTCTTTTTTTCAGTTGTACGAATTGAGTTTTTAAGATTAGATTCAATTTACAAAGCCCATTACAAATACTTACTCATCAATTACAAAAAACGTCACTGGTAACATCCAATAGAAATCGACCAACAGAAATGTCAACTCCAGAATTGAAGACAATGTGATCTGTAAAACTCAATTCGAAAAGAATGCTCTCTCTCTCTCTCATATTATATATATATATATGTATATGTATGTATGTATATATAACATATAAAACTAGAACAGCACTCGGAAAATGGAGACTTCTGCAAAGCAGCAAATTTTGGACCCAATTTGTGGACTTACAGTTAAAGCTGAAACTTGCATATTATCTGCATCATTACCGAATATAAATAACTTGTTCCTTGGCATGAGCACCACCTCTGGTAAAAAAGTTCCATAAAATCCATTCATAAGTTTTCAGTTGATCCTGCTAACAAACCAAATCAAAATCAAATCAAATCAAATTTTATTTGTATAGCACATTTCAGCATCAAGGCATTTCAAAGTGCTTTACATAATTAA
>JAUZNJ010113095.1:0-19894 GCA_034780135.1 Jordanella pulchra | reverse complement strand
AGATAATAAATAAGGGATAAAAAATACAAGGGAGTTAGCACAGTAGCTTTAAGGTGACTTATTTACAATCAGGATGATTACAATCAGGATGACCATGGTGTTGCTGTGGGCAGTAGACCATTACATGAAAATAAACATCATTATTTTCTCTGCTGTTGCAACCATGACCCTAGGTCTCTAGCTGTAAAGGCATTGGCTAATACTTCAGTATAGAGCAGGATGCTTCCTACTGAGCTAATCCAAATTGTGAAATTGATTCACTTAAATGATAAGAGAACAGTTCTTAAATCTCAAAATGAAAACCATTAGTTTCTGTTCACATAACTCAGTGTAACGTGTTTCTTTTCAGTGCATTAACTTCTGATGTATCATGCATCAAGGATGGTTCACTGGGAAAAGTTTCTGGTAAATACTAACCTAATATTCCCATTTAGACATGAATGCATATGCAAATTAGCTTGTGGGGGATACATAAAGCCAGTTGTGTGAGTCTGACATGCTTCAAACATGAACCATATGTGTTTTCTTCTTTGTCTTCAAATAAGGTAAGACATCATTGTTATAACATCTTTCCTAAGGAGAGACTTCTTTTCAATCTGCATCCCTCTGGGCTCCCAGGGAAATTTGTCATGAGCTTTTTTTTTTTCCTGCAAGATCCTTCATTTTCAATGTTTTATGCCAGATAAGGAACCTGTTTGTGGCAGTGTGGCAATATTCTACTAGCTCTAACAATCAGTAGAATATCTGTGACAGAGAACAGAATAAGTGGATTATGGAAGGAGGGAGGTAGACCGGAGGAGCCAGAAGGCAAATAAAGCCACAGTTGCAGAAAGGAATAGATCTGCTGCATTAAGTAATGAGAACCACTGCACAGGAATCATTTCCTATCAGTTTTATGAGTGTCACTCAGAATGGGATAATGAAGGAGGAGAATTTGCTATGAGTCATAATAACACCATGAGTAATTTACACTTTTTCTAGACAATAGCCAGTTAAATTGGGTGTGTTTGGGTGTTAGAGAGGCAGGGTCTGAGGCCTGATGGCGGGTGCGTGGTGGGAGAGGGGGCTGGCACTGCTGGAACGGGTGGGTAAAGTGAGCATTCTATTGAGGTCTTAGTTTGGCTAATCTCCCCCATGTGACAGCGCAGCCAGATTTGCTGCCATGGAATGCCACAGACTGTTGTGTTGAGGACAAAAAGAGACAGGGGCTTAAACGACAGGGGGCCAACACTGCGTGGTTCTAGAGAGCAGCCCAGCTATGCCAAAAGGAGGTAAAAAAGAAGTTCTCAGAGGTTTGTTTTTTTCATCAATCCCTTTAAGTTGCAGTATCCCTTTAACTCCAGCAGTCACCCAAGACATGCACATACACATGAAAAAGTTAAAACCTATAGGATGATGACACAATGTGTTTTGAAAGGTATCTTTCACTTCTTTAGTCTCCTGTGTCTGGTATTGTTCCTGTCTTGCGCCCCAGTCAGATTAGAATCACATCTGGTCCACAGGCATTGAATCTTCCCATGAAAACCACAACTCTGGCAGTGACCAACAGTAAGATCCGTAGGATGGACCATTATTACAAGTTCAGATAAAGTTTTTTTGTACATAAAAGTTAGTATAGCTTCATTTTTAAAATAATTACTCATTGTAGTAGCACCAGCCGAAATCAAATTTAGACTTGAGAGACGGACACATTGTCAACCATTGTGACAAGGTGTCCCTGTTTGATTTTTTTGTTTAGCTTTTCAGTGACAATTGGGAAAAAAAAAAAAAAAAAAAATGCTTAGAACTTGCTTGAGCATTTTTAAGCTAAAAAACTACTACTACTACTACTACTACTACTACTACTGCTGCTTCTACTAATAGTAATAATAATAATAATAAACAGTGGATTTTATTCACAAATAAAATCTAATTTTTTCAAATTAACCATTATGTTTGCACATTTTCTTTAATATCAGTGTTCTTTTGTGCTTTAACTATACAGTATTATTTTGTAAATGTATGCTTATTGTCGATTCTCTCATTCTTTTTCTTTTTATATATATATATTCTTGCCTTTGTTTGTATTTAACTGCTTGCACTGACTTTCACTTTGTTTTTTACACCTGAAAACCAGCCGATAAATGATATTTCTATTTTATTCTGTTCTATTCTATTCTATTCTATTAAATTCTATTCTATTCCAAAAAATATTTATTTTGGAATCGGAATTTCGTTAATTACTTCTTTTTAAATAAAATTAACGTTTGTTTATCAATTTAAGTGATTAAATGATAACAATATTTAAGCTAAAATTTCCCTCATCTACAGTGAAGAAAAATAGTGAAAAGGTTTTACTCTACAAGAAAAAATCAAGTGTATCCAACTAAAAGTTCATATTAGTTATTCTTGCAAAACTACATGAATGTGTTTCCAAAACTCCTTATCAGTCATTATGGTTTTTGTTAATTGTTGTATTAAAATGTTATATTTAAATTTGTCCCTCCATTAGGGCTTCACTATATTAGGAAAACCTGCGATGTGCAAAAATAATGCTTACTATATTCACTGGTGATATCTCTTGCCCATATCGCTTATACTATGAATCAATACTCGGAGTGCAGCTGGAAAGTATCCTATCCTTATTCCAGTTTTTATCCAATTAATAACTTTTTTGATGTGAAGTACTGTGAAAACTTTCCAGAAGCACTGTGGAAAGTGTTGATGACTTTTTGTTCTGGGTTCATAGTAAACAAAAAACAAATGACACATCATAAGACATTATTTGTACATTTGAGGAATAGCAACATGGCTACCATTGTTTATAAGAACTAGTTTGTTTTCTCACTCGAAGATTGAGACTCGGACAACCGTTAAATTAACTGTGCCACTACTATATAAACTACTATAAAATTTTCACATCAAACTGTTTTATGTGTGACACCAGGCTGATATACAGAGCTACTTTAAACTAGCAGGCAGGCAGGAAGACAAGCAGCATCCCAGCTGCTTCCCCACATTAAAAGGTGTGCGGTGGATGTCTGGGGGAGAAGACACAGTGCTAGACACTAAACTAGTCCATTGTGTTTGCTTCTATCCATTCAGTTTCTATGTCTCACATGAAATTTAGGGATATGTCTTAATAAATAAACTTTACAAATGATTATTCAGGCGCCTTTAGTTGTCTAAACATGTCTTAACAACTTTGGTTTGCAAGCGCTAGCTGTTCCTAGTTGTATCGAATGAGACAGTTGAGATTAGTTGTATTTCTCTCATTTTCACAATATATTTTCAGTATGTCGTATAGAGTATTTGTAGAATGTCTTCTCTCTTAAAACAAAATAATCACAAAATTTAAATAAGCCTGCTGTGTTTTTTAACCAGTAGTTCTTCCTGACCAGCATTTTCCTAAATTGTCAATATGGTCTCATGTGTTTGCTTTGAAACAGATGTAAACCATCTTGATGAAAAATTGACACCTTGCACACATGTGGTATAATATTTCTTAAGCTGACACCAGCTTGCTGCATTGAACCTGTCTGAAACCAACTGCAGACGTGTTTGCAGAAGTTTCGCACAGGCAAAGCAAAGTCTGTCAAGTAATAGATAAGGCATGCCCAATTTAAACAACACCATCGTTTTAATCACAAACATTGTGTTCTTAGAACAGGTGGCATAAAAAAGCAAAAAAAACCTCATCCAGAGTTGTGCTTGAAGCTGGCTCTTAGCAGTACAGTCTGATAATGCATCATTGACTAATTCCATGTAATACAAACAGATAGATGGAAGTTTTTTTTATTATTTTACCACTAAAGGACAAAATGTTATTTCTGTGATATCATATTTTTATTTTGTGTAGGTAAATATTAAATTTCTGACCTATACTTCAAAATTGGTTTCTGCAAAATATTGACTTCTGACTGTAGTATATTGGATATTACATGCAAAAGACATTTCTTTATATATCTTATTTTGCCTCAATTTAATAGTTATGTAGAAGTGACATCATAATAAATTTATTCTAAAGGTTTTTAGACATTTTTACCTAATTGTTTTGAAGAGCACTGTATAAATGAACTGTGTGACTCAAGCACTCAAAACTGAAGTTTTAAGCCCAGCCTACTCACAGTATACCACACAAATCCCCCAGAGTCCCAAATCTGCAGCTTGGACCAGACCTGAGAATTGTTGTCTTGTAAGTGTAATCGCACGCACATCTGTCTCTGTCATATTCACCCATTCCCTTTTCTATGTCACCCTCCAATGGTTTAATTAAAGGCGTAATCTGGATTTGCATAACAATAAACCTAAAAGTTCTTACCACTTGTGCCCAATTTGCCACCAGAAATCAAATGAAGATATAACATTAACTATGAGAGCTCTTCCAGGAATTCTGAGCTGTACCAGTCTGAGAGAGAAAGCTTTGACATATAGTTGGTTTAATTCTTTTGTTTGATAAGCATCAACCCCTAAATTCAGCCCAATCAAACCCTCTTGAGATGGCTAAGTGGAGATCTAAATGAAGAGAGAGCAGTGAAGAGAAGATGAGAGAAAGGATAGGACAGTAGAGGAAAGGAAAGAAGGGTCTGTAACTAAGGCATCTAAACCAGGATCAGGTCAGACCAGCCCTCTCTTCCTTCGACTGCCTCTGTCCCAGTGCCCTCCCTCCCCCTACCTCCCCACCCTCTGCTGTCCTCAGGCCACAATAGATTCAGCATCTTTTGTGGCATTAACGGTTTGTAGGAGCCAGAGAACAATGTATGAGAAGTGAGTAGCGCAGGGTTCCCACACACAGGACCGACATATTCTAACCCCCACCACCAATCACTGGTAAAAGACGGCAACCTGCACACAGCTGATCTCCACCTCCCGCTGAGGCCACTCCCCCTTCAACATAAAACACGTTCTCTTCCACATGCATGTACAAACACACTCTCTTCACAAGCAACCACACACATAAATACCCACTGCTTGTTTGACACAGATATTTGCTCATGTTTAATGCATGAATAATAATTTATGACACCGGATAAAGTTGTTGATATAGCCGTGCATTCAAATGCACATGGATTTTACACAAAGTAAATTCCCTGTTGAGGCCAAAGAGAGGCCTGTTGGGGAAACCCTTTTGTTTCAGGATGGGTGAAAGTTTGTCTGGGATGTTGATTAATTTGTACTGTCATATGTGGGAGGGGCCTGTCACCAGTGGGACAGTGGGTGGGAATATCACTTACAAAAATGTTCATTTCTTCCTTCTAAATGGACTTACTCTGAAATGCATAGACATTATGAAATGCAGCTCACTAATCATTAATTGATCAAATTAATAGTTTTTTTGATCAAACTAATTAAAATGTGCAAAAATCGGTAATCTACAATGTATTAAACATAATGAAAATGGAAACAGCTCAGGATAAGCTGAGCCACTCTAACTATAGGATTTTTAAAAAGGAAATTTTTAAACCTATTCTTGAAAGTAGATAGGGTGTCTGCCTCACAGACTAAAACTAGTAGTTGGTTGCACAAGTGAGGAGCCTGATAACTAAAAGATCTGCCTTCCGTTCTACTGAGATTGGAAAGTTCAGCTAAGCAACTGGACAGTTGCCTAAACTGAACTTTCCAAGCTTGACCATGACCTGGATGACTGAGAACCTTCACAGATATGCTCCCATTCTACTTTTAGAAATTCCAGGAACTATTGGTAAGCCTGCAACAAAGTGGTCTGGGAACATAGGGAACAATCTGATCTCTGATACAAGATGGAGCTTGGTTATTTAGGGATTTATATGTCAGAGGAAGGAATTTAAGTTCTATTCTGGATTTAACAGGAAACCAATGAAGGAAAGCTAAAATAGGAGAAATACGATTTCTCTTTTTAAATTTTCATCAGACATCTCACTGGAACATTTTTAGTCGAAGACTTTAAACTGCAGTTTGTGGACTTCCTCATTGTAAACAATTACAATAGTACAGTCTTAAAGTAATAAATGCATGGCCTAGTTTTTTAGTATCACCCACAGACAAGATATTTCTAGCTTTGTACTCCCTGCAGATGAAAGAAGAAAAGTCTAGATGTTCTAGAAGTCCTGATCAAGAATAAGACCAAGATTTTTTTTTTACATTATTATCCGAGACAAATTGCCCATCCAGATGGGGTGACTGACAAATCAGCTTCTTATTCAAACACAGAGGCAATAAGTTCTGTTTCGTCTGCAAAAGAAGAAAGTTTAGACTCATCTAAGTTATGTCCTTTAGACATTCCTGTAGTCCATGTATTCATTTTTTTAAATCACAAATATAGCTAAGTATCCTCTGCATAACAGAATTTAGTGTCGGGTCTTCTACCAGAGACCTGGGAGTTTGAGGGTTCTGAGCAGTATTTTAGCTGTTCATAGGACTACGCTCTTCTGGACTACATACATACTATTATACAGTTAAATTCAATACAGTTGTGATGATGGTTTCCACACCATGCCACAAAGTGATCCACCAGCTCTCAGGAGTCATCTTCTCGTCCATTTCTGATGTGCTTAGCTTCTCCAGAGTCAGCTGAGTATTTCTGCAGATGACAAGACTCGACAGGGCCCTTGTCTTGTATTGGAAGTTTGAGTTGTACAGAGTAAGCAACAACGGTGAGAGTACTGTTCCCTGTGGTGCTCCTGTTCTGCAGACTCCTTGATTGGGCAGTTGACCCTTTAGTCTCACAAAGGGTAGGCTTTGACCAGGCAAATGTCAATGCCTCCACCTGAGTCTTCCTGTGTTTCCAATAAAGCAAACCAAGCTGAAACATACATATGCTGGTGAAATCAAATACTGTGATCCTTGTGATGCTGTTTGCTTTACCTATAGGACAAGGGGTTTGTTGAAGTACTGTAGGTGTATGATAGCATCTTTAACTCCAATTCCATGGTGATAAGCAAACTGCAGGGGCTCCTGACAGCTGCTTGTTTGCTTGTTCAGGTGGCCCAACACAAGTCTTTCAAAGACCTTTATTATGTGGGATGTCAGGGAAACAGGTCTATTATAGTCGTTGGGGACTGTTGGTTGGTTTTTCTTTGGTTCCAAATCAAGGCAGGAGGTCTTCCAACAAAGCTGAGTGGCAAAAAGTGAATACCTTTGTTCTGAGGTCCTCCAAGTCACAGAGGTGATTGGATAGAATATTCCATACCTTTATAATGATGTGACATTTTGTGATGGTACTGCACTGTGTGTCACATCCTTAATTATTTATGTTCAACTAAACCCATACAGTCTTACTGAATTTCACCTATTTTACAAAGAAGAAAAGCCGGAGTGAAAAGCTAGTAAGGACAGGTCTAAAATATTTGCAGCACTGATCAGTGTTGAGAAACACAATATTAAGTAATGCATTACAATAACTATGTTTTTCTATCTATCTAAACGGTTCACATGCCATCTCTCTACAACACATTTTTTGGACTATCACTTTTTCCTCTTCTTTGTTTTATCCTCTCTTCACAAAACCATATATCATTTTGCTGAAGACAATATAGGACTCCTACACTTTACCGCAGTTTTTTTTAGTCTGTATTGATTTTCAGCCACCAGTTCCAGGTGCCCCATAAGTTGTCCTTTCTCCCTACCTCTTTCTGCTCTCCTACTCAAAGTCCAGGGTCTGTCACTATCTCCTGGGGTTGCTGATCCACAGCAAACAGCACAGTCCATTTGTCAGCAATCGTCAGCATTTAGTGAGGCAATGATGTGTGACAAGATGAAGATGTGAAGGGAGGGCAGGAAGTGAAAAAGACAAAAAAGAGATTCTGGGATGCAGGGGGCAGGTGGAAGGGGCGAAAGGGCTCCCTCCATTGGAATGAAAAACACATCCCATCATACAACCCCATTAATGTAAAGCAATCATATACTTAAAAATGTTTGTGTGTTCATGCTGCTTGTTTATTGTTTATTATCTATGGTTTATGGATTTAAATTTTATTAGCAGGGTGCTGCTGAGCCCCACATAGATGACGCAGCACAGAGTCAACATAGCATAGGACTATTTTCTAAAAGTACTTCATTGTTTAGCACAGATCCATGTAATACTATGTAAATTAAGTTGAAAGAAAAGTCACTCAGTACTACTGAAGAATTCCTTATAATGGATCTGTTTTTATTCAAAGGGAATTTCTTTATTCAAGAGGACTGTGTGGAGAACTTCCTTTCTTAAACCCTAGCAAATGATCTTGTACGTATTGAGAATGAAACAATGTTTGAAATTAAACAAATGTTTTCAAGGCCTTTTGTAGATTAGGCAAGAGGTTTGATTATTTATGGTTATCTAATTTCTTTTAATTTTACTCGATCCTCAAACTACTGTAGAAGTAGTGAGAGTAAGAACTATTTTTAATTTTCTTTTTAGTTAATGTCATATAAATTGCAAAGCACTTCTGTTTATTGTTTAATATTGCCCACCAGGCCATTAATCCAAACTTTTTGATTGATTTTCAGATTCATTTATGTCACTTAATGTTAAAAACTGATGACGTTGTTTTGGTGTATTTTAGTATTCACGTGAGGGTTAGAAATTATACTGTAAAAGTAACCTTTAATATTATCTTAGACACACCTGGGTTCATTATAATATTTTTGTGTTGACATACTATATGAAGTTTAATCTTTGTCCATTGTCTCTGTAGAAAAAAAAATCAAACACTAAATGGTTATTAGAAAATGTTGTAATTACTAAAAAAAACATTTATTCCATAACGATTCATTTACCATTGCAGAGCATTAAAGAAAGAAACATCAACCTGGGATTAAATATGACTCTGTGCATTTAAGTACCTTACTAAAGGTCTCGTTCTTTACTACCAACTGACTTTAAATGTTATATACAATGAATGGTGTTGAATTGGACCAGAAGTAAGGAAACTGAATTAGACTTTACCATTGGATTAGATTAAAATGAAATTAATTTGAATGCTATATATTTATCTCTCTGGTAAAATGCCTTGCAATAACATGTGCTATAATTCAGAAAAAGTTAATTATCTCAAAATAATGTTTAATTCAAATCGACAGATGTTCTTTTTTCTTGCCCTCTAATTGAAAACTCAGCATTAGATGAGTTTAGATGAGCAAAGATAAATCTGGTATTAAAGGAAAAATGTTTACCTCATTTGGCTTTTTATCAGCAAATATCAAACACTGATTCCATACAACTTTTTTGGCTAACTGCATCAAAAATTGAAGTGTTCCCTTAGCTTAGAATTAATTATTTATAAATACACAGGTCATAGTTCACCCAGCGGAAGACACCATGTTTTGTCTACATTTTTGATTACTGTAGCCAAAATGGAAAATTTGTTACACATTTTACCTGTACATACTATAAACCTGCGTTATTGGTGGCGAAAGAGCTTAAAACAAGCAAAGATTATGACTTGCCAGTCATAATGACAAGACAAAAATAAGTAATAATCGAGAGAAAACAAAAGTCTACATATGTGTATCTTTTACCATATGGAACAATTTATGAGAAGGTGGGTCTTTAAGATAGACAGGAATTCTTTAAAGATGCGTTCTGGAAATGCTGCCTTGGTATTTTCTTAAATTCTATGCAACAAAACATCATATTTCCAGGCCATTTAATCTGTGTTAACCTGGCATTGACTCCTGGAACCTTCGCCCTTTATGAAAGTATGATAGGTGCATTTTTTGTGGATTTCTAAGCTTGTTTTTTGGAAGGTGTTTTTGCTGTTCTGCTTAAATAGTGTAGCCTGACTTAATGAATCCTTGGCAGGAGGTGTCCCGATTGGCCAACCACATTTGCTTTACTCCCAGGTTGTAGTGCCAGAAAACAAATCTAGGGAAACACTTCAGGGATCACCTCATGTAAACTGGCTTTTTCCAGTTACATATGGAAGACATCATCACACAGAAAGCGATGGAAAGTCTGTAAGAGTTGGGCTATTGGATCATGTATGTCCCCAAAATATCAACACATCCCTCCTTACCTGAAAGTGTGTTAAAGAAAACCCATTCAAATCTGTCAACATGATGTGCCTCCTCGCAAACAATTCTTAATCTTATTCACTGAGACCTTTAACCTCCTTGGATTGGTCTCCTGATATTATAACTGGTTCTTAAGTATCAATTTCAAAAGTGTTTATTCTTTTCTTACATGCACACAAGATAAAAAGATGCAGGCCAGACCATGCTTTGACAGTAACACATTTTTTTTTGTAGTGTGAAATGGAACAAAGCGTTAAATGTGTTCACAACCTCCCTGAAAGTGGTGATTGTTCAAAATTATTCTCTGCAGTTTCCCTTATTTTCTTAGACATTGTAATCTTTTGGAGTCAAAAATGTTATTAGCTAGTCTTCAACTACTACTGATAGTATTGCATTTTTATTGGATAGTTCAGTAAAGAAATGTTTCTAAATGGTTACATACAGCCAATATCTTACCTATATTGTATTAAGTTGCTTCTTCATTCAGCATAGCTTATATAAAGTGCCTGGCAGACCTCTGCTTTAATGAATCAACTCCAAACTTAGAAATACCAGAGTAAAATACGTAAAGTAATTCTGGTCAAATTAAATTTATGTTACCAAAATAAAGTCTAATTAAAAAGATGATTGATGATTTTTTTGGGAGAAATCCATGCATTAATTTCTTTGATGCCTTTGCACATAACTTTAATGGGTTAATAGTCACCTTGTGACAGTATTGTGATGTTGTGTGTCATCTGCATAATTATGGTAACTATGTTGTTTCTTATTATAATCCAAGTTAGGGGGAGAATGTAAATGGTGAATGTTTCACTAAGGTCCAATAATACCACAACAGTAGTTCTTCCAGTCTGCATTTATATGGATAGTGAACACCTTGGCAATGGCAGTGTCTGTAAGGTGAGTTCAGAAGCCTGACTGAAGACATCAAAGCAACTGGTCATTGTTAGAAAGTTGTTTAACTGCTAAACAGTTGAAGTGACAATTGAGTGGTGATTACATTATGCCACTGACTTTATAGCTATCTATGATCTTGGAATGCTTTTTATGATAGTCTAGACTACCTCTACTAGAGGCTTTATCTACGAAAGAAGCACGTTTAGGCAGATGAGCTGTAGGACAGTTTTCATGGAAGAGAGCACATACATTTAGCTGCGGCGAAAGCTCAGTCAAAACTTATATCTAGAAGGGAAACGGGATCAAACACTGAAAGACGGGTCCAACTACTCTTGAGAGCAGCAGCTTATGTTCCTTGCTTTTAAAAGTTGTGTACAATAAAAACCTTACTTTAGAATCATTTTGAAGTTTCTACATTCCCAAAACTCTTCTATTGTGCTGGTAAAAAACATCTGTCAAAAAAGAACTGTTTGTTGGTTTATATAGTAACCATTGTCAGGCCTTAGCACCATAAACAACTTCAGCTGAAGTTTGAACAATATTGTCATAACAAATTTTGTGTTTACTGGCAGTAGCTGGATAATTTGAAAATGTTTGACAATAGATATTGGTTTGTCCAAAAATCGATCCAAATTACGCCACTCATATTGATCAATCGATCTTCAAAATCTAAAAATTTTTTCTCTCCCTTGCTCCAAAGTTTAGAAATTAATGAGCAGCACTGTAGTTACTGTGCTGGAAATGTTTTTTCTTTTTTCTCTCATTATGGATGACTAGCCTGGAATTAACTCATTACCCCCTGTCCTGACTATGCAATTAAGCTTTGCAACACAATTAAGTTTCTATGTTACGCCTCACTAGACACTACACAACAGTGTTCACTGCCAGCGCACCATCACTGCTACCTCTCATCTTGCTGATTGCTGAATTGTGGCTTATAATCATCTTGACAGCTATTGTTCATGTTAAACCTTACTAGCTTATGGTATTGATTGAAAATGATTTGTTCAAACCCTTCTAAAGTATGCTAAAAGAGAAGCATACATGCTGAAGTTCTCAGTCATCTGTGGCTGGCTGTCAGTAACATTTTGGATCTGGTGGGGTCGTACAGATGTCTGCAGGGGTGGCCCTGGAACAATGCTGCCCATCTGGAAGGAGCTCATTTTTGCTCTGGATGATCTGATGGATGGGGAGATCTCTTCAGGATGTCCAGCTGAGCCTACCAAAGGAGGTCCAATCAATCACCCTACTCCTGTCTCCACTGATAGTCACCCATCCAAACAAAAACCTAGAGGTCAAGGGTTCTGTCAAAGCATCTCCAGCTCTACATACTTATTTGTTGACCACAGACAATTTAATTTGACTACTTTAAGAGTGATGTTGTGTTATAAAAAGAAAAAAAACATCCCTTTTGCATGTGTTTGTCCCATGAAAACGAGTTCTGGAGAGACAAAACGGATTATGCTGGCACCAGAAAACATATCATAATGGCAACCTCAGTGATACGAGTGGATAGAGAAACTGCAGTCTTGGGAGTTGAATTTATAATCAATATGTGCCTTCTGTCAAGTATCATGACAGTTTTGCAATCTATTATCTTGTCAAGATGTTGGAGCTGCCTGTTAGTAAAAAATGCTTCTAGTGTGCACTGATTGATGGGTTTTCCATTACTCAGGAGACTCCTCTTCAAGTCAAAGGATCTCTCAAGTTTCAGCCAATAGGCCTGGGTTTCTTTGATTATTTTCTTAGACATTTACAGACCCAACCAAAATAATGAAAAGAAGTACTTGACTGACTGTCATATATTTTTTTAGCATTAGTACCGGGCAATGTGAAATAGGGAGCGGCTATTATTTTGTTTCTAAATGAGCTTAAGAATGATTGAAAATATAAGCGAGAGATAGTTTTGATAATCACTAAAAATGATTGCAGAGCCCCTGGGAGAGTTATTTTCCTGTAAGTTGGCCAAGCTCGGCACTTGTCAGTCATAATGACAAATGGCAGTGCTTGATGAAGCAGAGGGGTTACATCATCACTTCCCTAATGAGGCAGCTCACAGCAGGAGGGAAAGCAAGGGAGCAAAGTAAGCTGTATTGATGAAAAGATGAGTAAAGGGGAAGAATAAGATGGCCGTTTTATAGTTGCCAAATACAACTGACTGTCTGGCTGTTTGTCAGTCAGTGGATTGCTTTTCAGGACACTCATCAGTTATTCAAATGATGTGTATTTTAACAAGTAGCGTTTGACTTTGTTTCCAATTTGGGATTACATAAAAATGCTTTTGGATCTCAGCACTTGCAGAACTTTGAGTTACAACTCACATTTGGAAAGACATAGGGACAATGGAACTTATTTACAGGAGCTGCAAATAGAAATTGTGGAAAAAGATGTATTTTACCCATAGCCAATAGAATTGGTCCTCACAAATACAGAGTTCCAACATTAGGTCTAGGGTAAAGAACGTTTCCCATTTGCTTGTTTCGCTGTGTGTCTTTATGGCTGGCTTTGGGCTTGGCGTTAGAATCCAAGGGAGAGATTATCTTGCCTGTCTGCCTTCAGGAGCTCTCAGGGTCCTTGTCTTTGTGCAGGATTAAAGCTGGCTGGGAGTGCGCCCACCGAGAGAGGGGAAATATGTTTGACATACGCTCAGAGCACACGGTTGGGGAGGCTGGAACAGCAGGATACGATTAATGACCACAGAATCAGATTGTTACAATATGGCTTCCCCTTGCCCCCACCTTCTTCACTGAGGGCCTGTCATATTTCACAGACTTGCCTGGACTGTGTGTGCGTGTTTGTAGTGTTTTTGTTGTGTTCCTTTCGTTGGGCAGAGGCCCTTTTATCCTCTCTTTTTGTTGTCTTTCTCTCAGTGTCTCTCTGTTGATGGGGGTCATTGATATGCAACAGTGAGTTCTTGGATCTTACAGAAGAGTCTGTTCTCATGGTTATTGTGTGGTACTTTGGTTGATTAGACTCAACAACACACCTCTTCGAAACCACATTAGCAACTGGGCACAGAGTGAAAAACACCTACATTTATAAATCAAGCTTAAATGGAGGGATGGCTAAGGACTTTTAAAATGAGATTTATTAAAAAGTTTGAAGGACAAGGTATCCAACTTAAAATAGATACCTATAAATTGACATTACTGTTTAGAATAAGACTACATCGGTTGACTGAAACCGGCTGATATAAGAAGGGCCAAATCTACTTCTACTGTGTTAAGCAAGTTACAACTTAAAATTTCCAAAGTGACTCATGAAAACTATTTTTAGTTTGTAGTGCATAACCACCTTATCCTCAAGGATTTGATCAGAATTTTTTGTCTCAGCGTTCAGTCTGAATTTTCATGGACCAATTCAAAAAACTAGCCCAATACTTCATTTAAGTGAGTAAAAGAAACTTTGTAAATCTCAAATAACCTTGGAGCTTTAAAATTCACAATACACTTTTCAAAAATAAAAAGTAATTACACCAGTATTTCAACATGCTCTGTAGTTAAGTACCTCTTGTTGCAGTGTCTCATACTGTCTTCCTACCACACTGTTTCTGATGTATCATCGGATGTTTACTCAGCCAGAGATTTTGCTGGAAACCAACCTAATATGTAAAACTAATCTGCAAGGCTACAAAATATACTATAATGTTCTAAAAATCATCATATTAAACACACATAGCTTTCAATTGTTGTGTTAGGTTAAATCTAAGTAAACACATGCACCTATAGTTGTATATAAAATCATTGCTTAATGCTTCTTATGACAATGTTTTCATTTAGAGTACACTGCCTAAGTGATAAGAATTATTTGGGCTATTCATTGCAGTTCCAGTTAAAGGTATATACATAAAACTTACAGGAAAAGAGTAGCTTCAGAGTAGTTTCAGAAAAAAAGTTTTGTTTTAAAGTCGTAGCAAATTATTTTTGAAAGTCACAGAGCAGGTCAGTTGACATAGACAAACAGGAAGAAGCTGCAGCCTCTTTATCTTCAGTTCATTGAGAAAGATAAGGATTCTGAAGGGTTGCCCAATTATTAATAGACAAAATTATTTTTACGTTTCACACATTTTTTGATTTAGTGAACAGGAACTGTATGTACATTAGAGGTTCCCCTTGAACCAATACTAGGGATTACGTAATGACCTACAGGACGTGCGAGTACTGCCATGAGATACAGTATATCAGGTTGGAGAAGGTTTAAGATTTTTTTTTGCCTGGCTGTTAGTTTTAGTGTATAGAATGATTGATATTAAAGGCCTATGGCTTTTTAACGAAACTTTATTAAATTAACAAATCCCCTTTTAAGATCTTTTAGGCAGGTTTCAAGTCAAGCTTCATAGGAATGGCTGTTGAGAAAAGAATCTGTAGACCAAATGTTACCAGATTGCTGGGGTGGTTAGGGGGCTATTTCAAGTGATCTTCAGGGTTTTAGGGTCAGTGCCCAAAGTGCAAAAGGCCATATGGGGAAGAGATGTGTAGGGGCCAAGAGCAGACAGGGAACAGGAGGAAAACCTTAACAAGGTGTCGAACACCACTCGTTGGATCTGTGCTTATGAGCACACACATAACTGGACCTGCGCTGTGATGTTTGTTGACACGTCTTGGAGAGAATTTTAAGGTTTTCAAGCTATCATAAATCAGGGGAGAGCTTGATTTTTCCCAGGGTTTGAGAGCACATTTTACATTTTTTCCAATGCTAACAAACCTCTAAGGCCCCATTGGCTTGTTATTTTTTGTTTGTTTTTTTTTTTATATCATTGCTCAGCTTTGGAAAACACCTGAGTAAAACTGACTTCTGTTTCGATTGTTATTATCAGATTTGGGGATTATATTGCAAGTTATAAAAAGAGACCAGAAAAAAACATTAACAATACTTTAAAGAAAAAAATATTTTTTCTCCATCATCTAGCCCACATGCAAAACACTTTACACCCATTTTTATATATATTTTTTTTTACTTATTTCTGTTCCAAGAGGTATAGTTTGATTTTCTCCGATCCTAATCTGATAGAGGAAAAGAGGAGAATGTCATTTGTCTTCCCTCTCTTTCGGTGTTCTTTTTGTGTAGCTAAATTATTATGTGGGTTTAACGTATTGCACATTACATAGATCAATGTGCCCTCTATAACTATAAAGGCCAATAAAACAGTGCATAAAAAACAAAGTTTATTTCCAAACACAAGATATTATTGATGCACATGTATAAGATTTACACAAAAACATAGATACATACACATATAAAACGTATCAAAGGATAGTTATAACAGACTTAAATACCGAAATGCAGGCAATTTTAGAATATTCATTAAGACTCTCTTATGTTAATATAAGGTAAAAAAAAATGTAACCAGATCCCTAAAACACAAATTTAAAAAAGTGAAAGTCTAATTAAAAAAGCCTGTTGACCTGAATGTCTACCTTGCAGATAAATTCACTTATCTTTTATTAGCATCTCAACTTGAACTGCATTTCGGCTGCAATTTTCTTGATGTAAATTGAATGCATTTTGCTGATTGTGATTAGTTTTCACATTTACAATTGTTTTGAATGAAGGAAATGAGGCAGGAATGCATTTGCTGTTCCTGAGATTACATACATGTAAATATTTGTCCGAGTCCTTTTCAGAATTGGGATTATATAAACAATTCAAATGCATATATACATGTGTAGAACATAGAAAATGCAGCAGAGCAAACAGTGTCATATTACAATTTATAGAACTAGAAGTTTTAATGAATTTTTATTTTTCACTTATGTGGTGATTTTTTAGCTTTGTCCTCTGTGAAAAACAGCCCCTGGGTGTAATTAATCGGTTTAGAGCTAGGTTAGGCACTGCAAATTTCTCAGGAATCCGAATGTGGCCCTGAACTTTACTTTTACATGTTAGTTCAAGTATTAACTTATTTAGACAAGGGATCAGGCCTTATTGGTTGTCCCCTCGATGGAATGGACAAACACAGGGGAGGGATGTTTGAGAAGCTGGGCTCTTTAGGCAAAGAAGTGGCCACTGGGCTGCTATTAATAATCAGTCATGGACTGGACTGGCAACTCAAGGATATGTGGACCAGAGACAATGATTAAAAAATATCTCCCCTATGGTGAATAGGATGTCAATGAAGTGAGACCGATACTGGTGTTACACGTTAGGTTTTCTTACTCCAGTCGTTATGAAATTAGCAGCTTTTTTCGCAAACAACTTGTCTAAAACTACATGCTATAAAGGTGTTGAGGACTTCATGTAAGAAGGCATTGAAAACATAAATAACTTTTGAAAAATATCTGAGAAAAATATGTGGTATACCATCAACTAAAACTTCAAAGTTTATTTATATTCAAGATTAATATAAATTTATCTGTTTCTCATATCTTGTAAATGTTTACCAAATTTATTTTTCATTCAAATTTGTTTACTGAATGTATTTTTTATGCTATTTTTAAGAGCATATGGTTATGCTTATTAGCCAAATGGTAATAAACATGATTCTTTTCCATTTTAGGAAGTTTTCAATTTTTTGGAATGGATACATTTTCATCTTACAATATAACCAGAACACTGAAAGAGGAGCTTAATGCCTACACAATAACAACAAAAGGTGATTATCTACTGTGTCAAAGGCAGCACGGTGCTCTTAAAGGATAAATCTATTGCAATTCAAAAAGTTAACATGTCTCTTTAAGATGTGGACTTTGTATGATAAATCATGTCTCTGACATTGTGTTGACTATACACTTAATTATGGTTATAGTTTAAAAAGCACATATATACAGCGCCAAAGTATTCTATATTTAGTCATACAGTCACCTGTTTTTCTGAGTAATTAAATTAGTTCAGTAGGGTTCATGATACCAAAGATTGTCTTTTACTCAGTTTTCAGATCCTGAGTCTGAGACCTAAGTTCTTGAAACGTGTCCATGTGTCTCGTCTTAAATAGCCCAACTGAATGGGCCTACACACTCTAAAAGGATATGGTCTGTGAAGATTTAACAGGTACAGTGAGGGGAATTAGTAAAGACAAACATTACATCTGTGGTTGGTTGGACAGCCAAACTGCTTCTCTTAGAGTCAAAAGAAAAGGGATGGAAAACCTCAAAATAAAATGAGAGAAGATAAGGTTGTGAAACCTTGATTATAAACAGCTAATACGCAAAAACACTTGATCCATCATCTTGCTTTACTTTGGATTAAGTTATGCTCAGTGGAACATTTGTAGACTTTTTTTTTCTTTTAAAACGTTGAGACTTCAATTGTGGTTTAGGCAGTAACGTTACTTAATATGTAATTTGGAAAATATCACCAGTGTTAAGGTATTAATATCTGTAATATAACTATCCTATGTGATTCATTGACTGCGTGCTTTAGTGCAAAGCCTCCATTGCCAGCCCTCACTTACGTTCCTCCCTGACTGAACTGGAGCTCATGAGGCCTCAGACACACTTAATGGGATTATGGTAATATCATTTTGTGACGCTGACCTTGGATTGATGCCAGGTTTCTTCCACTTTCTTAGACAAAAAGAACAGAACTCACCAAGGTTTCCAGAGGGCTGGCCCAGCTTGGCCTCCTGGCACCGGACACTGTCCCTGTCAGGGCTTGTGAAAGATGGATGGCTCTGAGAAATATTTTTTTTTCTGTTAAATATGTTCAATAGTTGAGCAGAATCCCTCAAAAGTGGCAAAATATTAATAAATAAGAGACAAACAAAAAAAAGTTATATGTTTCTAAGAGTAGAATTAAATAACACAACTCAAGGCATATAAAATGTGTCCAACATTTACACCCCATTTGTTCAAACAGTAGTTCTTGAGTTGAGGGTAAGGCATCCATGGAGACAAGCTTCCACTACACTTCTCTTTCTAAATGATATAGCACGAGTATCCTCTGGATGTGTCTCGTTGGCTTAGGAAAGAACTTTATGGACTGGATAAGTTGAGAGCAAGTGAGAGTTTAGGTCAATTCCAACTGTTCCTGTATGCAAGAAAACACTGTCTTTACAAACCCATCAAACCTGACAATTGACTAAAGCTGATTTCTGAAATCTTTTTGTTTTAAATACATATTCATGTTTTCATGGTTTGCAATTATGATATTGTTTACATGTTACTTACCATCCTGACTTTTATTTGGTTTAGTTCTAGATGTTTTTGTTGTTGTCCAGTCACCATGGATGGATCACCAGATTTTTTTTTTAGCTTTTTCTTTTCTTTTCCTCTCTTTTTTGCCTTCAAAAAGACCACCCATAGGGTTTAGAGGGGGCAGACATCTCTGCAGAATAATAATGGGGTCGTCCTGGGAAAATTGCCCATGGAATGGCTTGCTTGAAAAAGGGAGAAAAAGAAAGAAAGAAAAAATTGGTCCTGTTTCCGATCCTTCTCGGAAACATTCATCAGGGCACTCCTGCTGTTTGGTGAGGAGCTAACCCCACCACAGCCCAGTTCGATCTGTACACCGCCCCAGTTAGTATATCCCTGCCAACACTTTTAGAGCTGAGGCCAGAGGACTGGGGCATTTTCTTCAGCAATAAAACTATACTTTTTTTTGCTATATTATTATTATATATATTTCCTGATGTCCGAGAGCACTTTGATATGAGGACTATACATAATTTTTGTGGCTGATTCTTATCATGGGTTTCTGTGCCTTTGAAAGGGAGTGAGTGACTATAGCCTCATGCTGAGAAACCCTAGAATATTATGTAATCTTCACCTCTAACAACTCCTTTTCTAAAAAAAACATAACTACAGACTCCACCATCAATTTATATGTTGCATAGACTGAAAACATTTATAAAGCCAGGATTAAAGGTTTAAAAATCTCACTTTTTTCAGGAAGAAGACTGTAACAGATATTACATATCTCAAATGAATTAGAAATTGGGCATTTTTAGTGTACAAAAAATAAAAACAAAAAGTGGACAATATTTTAAACAGCTAACAACAGCTCGTGGTCTTTCCCTTTCAGAGAGATCACCCTCAATGTCAATGTCAATGTCAAATTTATTTATATAGCACCTTACAGCAGACAAGACTGCACCAAAGTGCTGTACAAA
>JAUZNJ010113084.1:4029-19897 GCA_034780135.1 Jordanella pulchra | reverse complement strand
AAGGATCCTTAGGCTCTTCTCACGGTGATGCAGACTGAAGGAATTTGAAGTCGTCTCCTTTCTTCAAGAATATATACAGTACACACATTAAGAAATGTATCTAACTACTACAGGTTAAAGTAAAACACATCACTATCATTTCCAAAGATCATCTAAGCAAACATTAGATAAAAACACTACAATTATTACATTATTCTAACAGCTTACTTGGGTTTAATTATTATAAAGCAGGTTCTTCAGAGTTTAAGCATGTGCAGAGGTTGTAACTCTAAGAACAAAAATAAGTAACTAAAACGAAAGAATCTAACACCTTTCTACCAATAATCTATGCAGATAAATAACCTGCTGAACACAACTCAAAAACAAGTTACTTGTTTAATGGTTCTGCAGTCGACACTTAACAGGATACTTGCAAGGTGCCTGTAAGTTTAACAGAGAAACATGTTTCTTTTATGTTTATCCTGTTTTAAAACTATTTCAGTTTAGTTTTACAAAGTCTGCGTATTGTGTGGCTTTTGTCCAAGGCCTCTCCCCTTTTACAGCAATGGGTTCGGATTATATTAGTCTGCGATTTACTGGAAGTGTCTAGGTGTCATATTTAAGAAACTTTGAGGTTTCGCTTTTTGAATTACTCAAAATTAGGCCATGGTACTGTCCATGTCCGATATGGGGAGGCTAGTTGTGATAACAACTGTCGAGGGTTTAATAAAAAACCCAGGGGACCTTTCTTTCTCCCTTTGACATCTTTCAGTTGATTCAGAATCCATGTTCACATCTTAGGGCCTCAAGTAATTTGTTTCATAAACCACTTCTAGAATAAAATACATTGATTCTTTTGATGCTAATAAGTTTAAACAATGAGCCAAAATGAACTGGTTAGACTGATTCGTGTATGTCTTCTGAATTAAAGTAAAATCAACACACAAAGATGAAATACTTGACAATGTGAATGTTGGTGTTCTTGACGAGGATAACATATTTCCTAATGCTTGACTCACTTACCATTACCTTACTTTCTGAAGCATTTTCACTGAATTAAACAACAGGTATCACTAGCATAGGGAGACTGAATGCATTTTTCTTAAATAAACATGTCATCACAGGCTCACCGGGTCTTTGCCTTGCTAGTGATATTTTGTAACAGAGTGATATTGAGGTGAAGAAAACACCTGTCACATATTTTGAAGCTCTCCTGATTTATCGGGAAGCTTCAAATTATTATCCCATGTGATTTAGTAACCCACAACCGTATAAACTCAAATTTTATGTTTCCTGAAGCTTTATGCTTTTGTAAGACTTTCTTTCGTCTTTTTTTGTTAACTATTTTCCATTCATCTTTGTCTTTCAGTCTTTAAGTATGCTCAGTTGGAAAATTGAAAAATATAGAAATAATCAGAGGGAAAGTATAATTGGTATAAGTTTGACAGAAATAGAGGAATGAGGGAGAGAGTTCCAGAAGGGAGGTTAAGGGATGAAGAGCAACATAAGAGAATTTAGAGAAAATGGAGACAGGAGGGCAGACTAATGAGGGAGCAGGGGCTTAGATCACCAGATGCTGTTTTCTTTACCCATCAATGTGAAAGGTAAAGGCAACAGAGGTGTACATGAAGAGCAGAGGGGATAAAACAAGACCGCCTAAGTGAAAAATGAACTTTTGCTGGATTTTTTTGGTTTGGGTAGCCAAAGAGTCCATGTTTATGTGATGCATTTTTTCCAGAAGCACGGTCTCTCTCGAGCTTAAGGGTGTCCTGCCCACCCATGATGCAGCTATTCTTTGCTCTTCTTCTAAATAGCAGTTGTCACAGCCATCCTCCCACACGCAAAACACAGACAAAAGTAGGAACCCCCCCCCCAAGAACAAAAAACCCAGTTTTATGTGGTCTTGGCTTTGCTGCAGAACCTCACATCTTTCCCTTCGATATCTAAATGCTGCAGCCGTCCCTCAACAATGACTGATCACATATGTTGGAGCCTTCTTGTTCCTCTAGCTCCACAGAGCTTATAAAGCATAAAATTGTGTCATTCATTAGACAATTGTTTGTCTGTCTTTTGTTTGTGTTTTGTCTAAATTTAGGATCCTGGCAGCAGCAGGAGCTCATATGAACATCTCAGTGGATCTGAGGACCCTGAGGGCTGTTAGGGTGCTACGACCCCTCAAACTGGTCTCCGGCATTCCTAGTGAGTATCATATATTTCAGTAACTGTTCAATATTTTATAGCGTTCCCTTTTTCATTTGCACTGTAATTATTGTACCAAATGGTCAAAAATCTTTAAAATATATCCCGTTACACTGATCATTATCAATATTTTGACGTTGTTGTTTTTTTTTACATGTTTATATTGTATTACATTGCGTCGTATACATTTAGTCCAAATTTCCTTTTATGTTTACCCGAAGTAAAAAAAATATGGATGAAATACCAATGCAGAGCAAAGCAAATGACAAAGGTGGTTTCATTAACATGTATATTTCTTTGTAAAACTATTCTCAACATTTTCAGTTATTGTCAAAAACCACAAATATGGTAATTATGCATTTTTTTAAAGAAACACAAACACAGAATACTGCAGACATTATCTATGGATAAAAAGTGAACAATTAACCCAGTTTAAAGTCTTTTGCATCTTGTAGGAGCTTTCTACAAAAAAATGTAATGTATTTAACTCTGCCCATTTCATTTTTTAACATAAACTACCTTATCTATCCCTTGAGGTGAAAAGCAGTATAATGCTGCCACCAAGATGTTTCACTGTATATAATCTGTGTCAAGAGCAGAGTATTTTTGTGTTTTGCATGTTGGCCAAAAAACATGTAGTCTAATCCCAGCAAATGTTGCTGAGTACTCTACATACCCACGATGATTACTATTTCGAGTACAAAAGGAAGAATTTTCATGTAATGTTTTTGCAGGTCTTTAACAGCTTGTACATTTTTGATCTCCTTTCGCAGCATGTCAGTTTTAAGTTACGAGGTATGTCTGGGTAGGTTTTCAGTTCAACAAAACTCTTGACTTGTTCAGATGACGGACTAAAGAATTCTCAGAGATGTTTATAATTTGCAATTTTGTTTTATAACATAATAGTACTTCAGTTATCAATAACTTTGAGTCATTTTTTGACATGCTTGGTTTAATCATTTCGTTTCCCTAAATTACGCATAGGGTGATTCTATTATTTAATACGTTATATCCAATGTTTGCCCTGGTAAGGTCCCTCCAAAACCATAAAGGTCTTGCTTAAGACATCACTTTTATTAATTACTTTCTTTTGGTCTAACACATAAAATCCCAATAAAACAAGATATTTGTATATGTAATGTGACAAAATTAGATTTGAACACATCTGCTATACATTGTACGAACGTATAAATAAATGTGAAGGTTGTTTCATTGTATTTTTTATTTGTTTTTCATTCAAGTTATGGTCGGTTGTAAATTTACTTCCTGATGTGACTTGAGTTTTGCACCAATAATATAATTTTAGCTTGATGAAACGCATTTGACTGAAAAATAAACATTGAAGAGACTTTACTTTTATTTTGATGTAGTCCAAGAACAAACGCCAAATTTATTTAAAGATAATTATAGACTTAATTTCCCTTTGGAATAAATAAAGTACTTTTTAATTGAATCGAACTGTAAATAGCATTAATTATATAACAGAACTTTGTAAACAAAAAAAAAATGCTATTTTAATCACATTTCATTAAATGTATGTTTTTATGGTAACATTCTCCTCTAGGCTTCTGCATTAAATATATCAACTTTTTTGTTTTTCTTTTAAACAACGTCAAATACTGTTGGTTTACACCTTTACTAAGCTAGTCCATTTTTGCTTTGTGTCCAGGTCTGCAGATAGTTCTGAAGTCTATAATGAAGGCCATGGTGCCCCTTCTACAGATTGGCCTACTACTGTTTTTTGCAATCCTTATGTTCGCCATCATTGGTCTGGAGTTTTACAGTGGTAAACTGCACAAGACCTGCACACCACAGCCAGGAATACAAGGTACACTGGACTCAGTCTTTTTTATATAAGCTTGATGCCCATTGATTTGATGGGCTGATTAGCCATGGTGTGTGTATTAATGGACACAAGGGGACACTTGCAAAAGCCCACGGAGAGTTGTGCCATAACAAAAAGAAAAACTGCAGAGTAGTATTGCAAGTTTACTAACATTTATACCAAGTCTCAGATCCTAAAAGGAAAAAACAACAAAGTTGAGCTCCTTCTATCGCTGTTTGTTTGTGTTATTATACAATTATGTTCTCCTGGTGAAAATGTGTGAAACTTTTTGGCTGAGCTTTACTGTGACTAACTGTATGTGATCTATTTTATCTTCTAGACTTGAATACTGACTCAAAGCTCATCTGCTTAGCTGTGTTTCTCTCCTGAATTAAGCCACTTCAGGAGCTACTACTGCAACTAACTTTTACATTAAAAGTACAGTACTCATGGTTAAGGCTTCTGCGTTCCTTTTTTGTGTCTGCTCTACCTGCTCAAATCCCCTGTTGGTTTTGGCACTGTTTGCACTGAGTCTGTTTTAACTGGAGGTTTATTCCTATTAAAGAGGAGTTTTTCTTTCCACTCTTGCTAGATGCATCTAAGTATGCACTGTTGTTACATTATTATCCAGGACGATGTAGACTATAAAACATAGAGTCAATGCAGTTTGCTGGGTTTCCGTAAATAGAAAAATTGTAACCAGTTTGTCTATATGATTTAATTTCATTGACTCTGTCAATTTTAATGACTATTTTGAAATGGTGCTATATAAATGAAACTGATTTGATTTGATCTTTAGCTAGACACTGTTCTGTGGCATCGTCATTACAAAAGCAGAACCACAAATAGGGTGTAAGGTTGTACCCGTAAACTTAACCACACCAAACTTTGCCTGTCTTTTATAAACTAAACAAACAATGCATGACAGTAAAATGAGACAATCAGTTCACAACCCTAAGCACCAAGTCAACCCCATTTTAACTTGAACTGAAATTGTGACAAAAAAAATCCAAACAACAGTAAATAGTTTTTATCAGACACAAGATATCCATGCTTTCATGGAGTATATTGGCAGTTTTCAATAACTTGCTGTACTTTAAATCCATAAAAAATGACAGATTTGCATTTTGCATAGTATTTCCCAGTTTATTGCAGCATCATAAATGACACAGAATAATAAGTTCCACTGAAAATGTTTTCCTTTCTGTCCAGAAAATGAGACAGTCGACTCATCTGAGTACGAGTTCCCATGTGGCGTGCGTCAGTGTCCAGCCAAATATGCCTGCACAGAAACCTGGATTGGACCTAACGACGGTATCACCCAGTTTGACAACATACTGTTTGCCGTCCTTACTGTCTTCCAGTGCATCACTATGGAGGGATGGACCACCGTTCTCTACAATGTAAGGTTCCATGTGTGCCTCTTCAGATTCTATTCTGGCCGGCCTCTAGTTGTTCCTCAGATATAAATGGACTCTTTAAAACAGATTATGGCTCTTGCACATCCCTGTTTACTGAGTCCGAGTCTGAACCCTGGCTATATCTTTGCTAGCTTCTAATAATCTGCCTCAAACATTTGTTATAATTATATTAGAATGAAAAGGGCTTGCATATTTGCACCAAACTCATCAATCACAGTGTTTCATTTATTTTCGCTGTGTTGTGCTCGCTCAGGCAGGCACCCACTTCCTTCTGTGTTCAATCTAGCCTGCTTCCCAACTTTCCACGGTCAACTACACACTGACTCATTTGTCAATCAATCCTAGAGGCTTGTCAACAACTAACCAATCAGAGATCTCCATTTGTCCCAAAGTGAAACTCCCCTGTTTAATAAAAGGCTAAATGTTGTATGTGGGTAGCATGAAATTCAGAGACACAATACCCAAATTAATTAGAGTAGGAAACACATATTATTTTTCTTAAACCAAAAAGGATTCTTGGAAAAAGTAAAAGATGAACAAAATCCTGCTGCCGACAGCATGAGCAGCTAAACACAACAGCCATAAACAGGAGCTACTGGTTGTTTGTCTGTATGAGGGTATCAAACAATCCTTCTGCTTTTTATTAATAATAACATTGTTGTCTTATGAATAATTTGGAAAAGGCTTGCATTGCTTAATTAACTCTGAACACATGTGGAAATAAACTACATTGAAGACAAAGTGCAGCATTGGCTTTAAATACTGATACACAGCCTGATTATATACATGATAAAAACATGCATCAAACAATCTTCTACTGAAGACAAAACTGTTGTAAAAAAGGTACATTTGATTTGCAGTTTTTGTAGACTTACACTAACTAGAAATGCTAAAGTGTTAGATTTTTGTTGATATGCATGTATTTATATGACTAAAGAGGGATCTTAAAAAATATATATGAGTAAATAATTGAATAAAGTGTATCATATTCTGTATTGTTGAGAATATCAGCTTCTACAACAGCAGAGATGTATAAATATATATATATATTTTTTATTTAACCTTTATTTAACCAGGGGAAAAAAATCCCATTGAGATTATAAAGCTCTTTTTCAAGGGAGTCCTGGACAGATATGTGGCTTCTCTTTGTGCCCTGATGCCTGTATTCACTGAAAATGATTGTTAAAATGATGCATACACCCATTTTGGGGAGTTTTTAAGAATAATAAGGTTTCACTCTTGTTTTGATATTTCAGACCAATGATGCTTTGGGTCCCACCTGGAACTGGCTATACTTTATCCCTCTCATCATCATCGGATCCTTCTTTGTCCTGAATCTGGTTCTGGGAGTCCTCTCTGGGTAGATCCTACTTTACATACAAAGACTGAGAAATTATGTTTATTAATCCGAGGTTTTCACTTCTATAGCTTTTTGGGTGTGTTTTCCCTCATCAGTTAGCAGCTTTGGTTCAGACTTAATGACAGAATTACCCAATTTAGAGTAGATATCATAACTACCTTAACATTTTTTTTATATCAGTTATTGTTATTAGTTGTTTTGGTAATTGTACAATAGATTTCTAGGGAAGATAATGTCCAAATTTCTTTTTTGACATTTTTTATTGTAATTATTTATTAAAAAATGTCAGCATTAATTCAGTTGTATCACCTATCCATCTAGTGACTTTAAATTTCTTACTGTCGTACAGTTGACTCAGCAATAAGAGGGGCTTATGGTAGAAAAAATGTTCCCTACTGATTCTACCTTAAAAGGGTTTATTCATTCCAAGGAAAAAATTGTTGTGTTTTTTGCTTTGTTACCAAATACTCTCAAGAAGTAAACTACCTATTATGTGTTTTTGTTTGTTTGTTTTTTTTTTTTCTTTTAGGGAATTTGCCAAAGAGAGGGAGAGAGTTGAGAATCGCCGCGCCTTCATGAAACTGAGACGTCAGCAGCAGATTGAAAGAGAACTCAATGGTTACCGAGCCTGGATTGACCGAGCGGGTGAGTCACCAGAGAAACAGCAGGAAAGGACTGTTAAGATGAGTCCTGTCATCTGTAAACTATTTAATAATACATACAATACAATGCGATTATTATTATTATTATTATTACAATATTCCATCTTTTGGGTTAGCAATACAGAAGTTGGACATGTGGTTATAAATGACATGGGTTTTTTTTTTGTTATCAGACTCAAGATGCAAATTTATGATCCTACATTTTCTTTGCAGAGGAAGTTATGCTTGCAGAGGAGAATAGGAATCCAGGACCTTCTGCGTTGGATGGTGAGTTAGCAGTGCTGTTTCCTCATTCGGTTTTGCTTAATAATAAGTCTGTATTTAAATGGCTGCTCACGCATCTACTGTTAAGTGGATGTGTGTAACCGTTTAAAAAGCTTTTGAGAAAAGAAATGACTTTTGTACAGTTTTTCTTGGTAGTCAAATTATATGTCTGAATATTGGTTCCATTTGATTGTGAAACTGAAGATCTTTTCAGCTTGAGTGAACGTTTTGATCATAAATGTTAACACTTATGTCTCGTGTTACCTCTAGAAGTTTGCTTGTTGTTTCTGTACAGTAAAAATCAGTTCAGTCAGAATATTTGTATCAACTATGCATATTTGTAATCACCTTGTTTTACTACTATAAAAACAGCGATTTTTGTTTTATTTGTAGCGACACGATCTGGTCGTCTTGCAATAATTGCCTATAATCTGAAATAATCTGGGAATATCAGGATGGGTAGAGTAGTCAAAAAAATTTTAGTTAAGTAAAAGAAGTCCTTCATCATATTTTACAAAGTAGCCATTAAAGAAATTGCTCAAGTAAGAGTAAAAAAGTATTTGGAAAAAGGCTACTCAAGTATGATCTACTTACTACCCATGATCATGACAACTAATTTAAAGTTTATTAAATTATGTAAAATTGAAATCAATATTCATTGATATGCAAATGCTGTATTTTCAAACAATAAAATAAAAATAAATATATAAGATATAGTTATTACACAATAATTAAATAATTAAATAAATGATAAGATATAAAAAAATTACTTACAGCATGAAGAAAATGTTAAATTTAAGTATAGAGTTTACTGTATTGTCACTCAATCTTCATATGACATGATAGATTCAGCAGATGGAAAATAACATTTAACCAATAAGCTTGGAGTAGAAAGAAGTGTGTCTCTCAATGGTGCATATTTGATCAAAACAAGCTTAAAATGTGTCATGAAACAGGAAAATGATCTAAAAACACATTGGCTTAATATTTATAATCAGGATGGCGAAATAATTATGAATTAAAAACACTTGCCCAAAAACTTCAAGTCAGAATGTTATCAAAACAACATGACAGACTAATAAAATCATACAAAACACAGTTATTATTCTAACAATTAATGTCGCTCTTGGACTTTGGATTACTCACCATTCTAATAAACATATTTAGTGAATCATTTTGGACTACAATAAATAAGATATTAAATCGATTAACTTAAAGGGTTGTTAATGCCTGGTTTAAGCTTTGCACCACGCACCTTAGAAAATTCGTAACTACGCAGACAGCTCAACATTGAAAACATGATAGACAAGCAAGAGCTCCTACTTGCAAATGTTCATAAATAGAGACACCTTGTGATTTGTGCACGAAGGACGGTTATGTTATGTTTTGTTTTACAATATTTTTTGCTTTTAATCCTTGTCCTTTGAGATCGACATTTTAATAGGCGGAAACAACACACAAAATTATTGCACGTACTAAAAATACATTGCACATGCAATTACTTGGAATTTTTAAGGGCCTTATTGTTTAATATCATCCATTAGATAGATAACTGGTGCTTTGAGCCTCCTTACTCTACTGTAACCTTTTCTTTTTCTGGGGGCAACAGGCCTTTTTTTTATGTTGACTGATTGGCTGCTCCCAAGATCTTCTTAGAGTGAAAAAGGAGTAGTGTTCATGTTGACAGCTAAAATCTTCTACATTTTCAGCAAAAGACTCGCAGCTATTTTCTCACAGGCCCACGCAAACGCACAAAGCACTGAATCATTGTAACCTGGTCACTCTGACATAGTAATGTTGCAAAAAAACTCAGCAGTTTGTTTTGGACGTCAAAACTGTCTTCAGTTTGAATGGATATAAGTGAGGATGCTCTGATAGTTTTGATCATCAAGAAAGGTGGTGCTCTGCTGTTTCCTTAGCAACCAAATGGCCTGAAAAGGCAGCAGCATAGATTTGTGTATGTGTTGACAGGCCTGAGTCCTCCCACCTTTGGCAAACACCACTACGTGGGAAACAACAGCAGTATTCTTGGGAATGTTTGTGCTTGATCAGTGCATAATTAAAAAATCCCCGAGCAAATATTGACTATAAGCAGGTTCAGAAAATGTGTGTTAACTGAAAGATGTAAATATGTATTTAATGACATCAGATGTGTATGGTGTATACTTTTTAATAAACTAAATATTATTAATCAGACTGTGACCTGGTACCAGATAAAGCAGATGGCCAGTACGAATATTATTAAGTCCTCTCCTTATACTAGTTTAAGGTTCAGTATCAAATGCCTCAAACAAGGATTCTCCAACAAGAAAACACTTTTGTGACTGAATGTGTCTTTTCCTCTTTGTTTCTATTTTCAAAACTTTATTGTGAGAGCTGCTTGACATTAACCTAGAATGCCAGACTGATGATGTTAGCACTTTTGGTTTAGTTTAAGCACGTCAGTCTGGGTCAGCTCCCGTTAAAGCAGTTTACAGAAAAGAAGGGAATGCAGCAGAACTTTCAGAACTGATTGGATTGTAACAAGACCTAATGCCCACCAACCAAACTTTGGTTTTAGCCAGTCACGGTAACAGATAAATAGATCTCAAGCGGCAGGTGTCATGAGGAATCACAATAAATTACCCTTGTAACACTCTTGAAGTTCTTCTTTCAAAGATAAAATCATGGATTCTGACAAAACAGATGTGATAGCAGCAGCTATGTGTTTATTTTGGTTTGGCTGTGGCCTCAGCATCAGAGGGGGGGAGGGTCATATAAAGGTGGAGATAGGAAAGAATTTCTGTGCAATGCAATCAAACAATGAACACAGCAAACATTCGGGAGTTTAACTGAGAACTTTAAAAGCTAGATTATAAATCTATCCATCTTGTGTTTTACGTACCTTCAATTTTTTTTATGTCTTTAGTGTTGAAGCGAGCCACCACCATCAAGAGGAGAGGCATGGATGCCCGTCAGGGCCAGTTAGGAGACGAACATTATGGTGATATTTCTTCTGTGGGTGAGTGGATATAATCTTATGTTCACTTGAACAAAAAATGAAACTCCATTTGGGTTGAACTTTGCAGGAGTTTGTGGATCAATTAGTCACTGTTTTTAGTATGTAAGAGCTAACCACAGTTTCTCTGTTCATCTACCCAATACCCCTCATAGGCATGCCAATGCCCAGAGCCAGCATTCGGAGTGCAAAACGTGGACCAACAGCCTATTTTCGACGTAAAGAGCGTCTGCTCCGGATTTCCATTCGCCGTGTGGTGAAGACACACACTTTCTACTGGACAGTGCTTGGGCTTGTCGCTCTCAACACACTTTGTGTTGCCATTGTACACCACAATCAACCTCCCTGGTTGTCCCACTTTCTCTGTAAGTTGTACCCTCAATTGAGCAAGAGTAATATATGAGAAAATATAAAGCAATGGAATAATTTCCACACCTTAATATGTCTTTGTTTTTGAAGACTATGCAGAATTTCTGTTCCTCGCTCTGTTCCTGACAGAGATGTTCCTGAAGATGTACAGCTTGGGGCCTCGTCTCTACTTTCATTCCTCGTTTAACTGCTTTGACTGTAGTGTCAGTACTTCATCTTCCTTTTTCCATATTTATCTTACACAAAGTTAAAATGCTGCTATCATACTTGTGTCCTTTTTTCTTTTCTATTTAATGTTATGATTAAAATGAGAATGCATTTTTTTTACTACAGTTCACAAATCTCTCAAATATCGTAGGTAATCATTGGCAGCATTTTTGAAGTGCTGTGGGGTTTCTTCAGACCGGGAACTTCATTCGGTATCAGCGTCCTCCGTGCTCTCCGTCTGCTTAGGATCTTCAAAATCACCAAGTACGTCTTAAGCTCTTTTTGTTTTCTCATCTTCTTTAAGTTCCCCTCACAAAGGAAAAAAACACATTAAAAATTAATCCAAACTTTAGTTCACTTTGCAGGTAGTTATGGTGGTTTTCAATTAGTTTCTTTTGTCTTTTCTTACAGTAGTGTATTATGAAGAAACTTCCTGGTAAAGATATGATTCAAGTGGTGACAGAGTTGTAGGTTAGGTGGGAAAAAAAAAAACAGGTTAGGTGGGAAGGAAGCAGGAGGAGGTCAGTTGTATCACAGTCACGCTCACACTTATACTCTTATACACACTTTTACATACACTGTGTGACTTTTGAATTATCTTGAAGATCTCTCTTGGATCTCTCGTCCTAAATATTAGGTACAGGGGTAAAAACCACTTGCACAAGCGCACAGGTGCGATGTACACATTTATAGTTGATGTGGGTGCTGTATTCGCAATAAAACATAAGGGGAAAGTTTTCAACATAACAAGCAGAAATGCAAGAAAAAAACGGAGAAACCACTGATTTCTTACTTCTGAAGTGCATTATTACATATACATGAATAAAGGATTATTGAAGAATAGCAGGCGTGTTTATGGCAAATACACAGAAATAAATGATGGACTAGAGACGTAGAATAAGTACCTGCTGCACAAAGAAAGATGTGAAGATGGGGAAAGTAGCCCATATGCATATTTTTTTAAATAACATTTAAAAAAAAATACATTGTTTAACTGAATAAAACATGAATGTTTTTTAGGTATTATTTTTGTTGTAGGTGTTGAAAACAGAAACCAAAATCCTTGTTTGTCCCAATAAACTCCTGAAAGTGGGCCAGTATTTTGTGAATGCTGTGACCATTTCATGTCAGTACAGGGAGTCTTGTTCAGGGAGGGATACTTTGAATCCACCCATTCGGAATGAAACTACCACATGTAGTTGGGTGGTTACAAAATTTGGAAATGCACAACCTAGCGCTGAAGCAGCATGTTGGGTCGTTGCTTGACAGCATGATTGGTTCACTTTAGACTCCCACACCCTCACGCCCTGTTCAACGCTGTGAGTAACTGCAGATGTTCTGTCTGTGTCATTCATTTCTGCCCAAAACTAAAGTGTGTCAAGCATAACTGAGCCTTTATGATGTCCTTAATCTCACATGAAGGAAGCCTGAGCAGTGAAAGTAAAAATGTATAGAACTAAACAAGCTGTAAAGCAAATTCTGCTGCCATGTTTTTACATGCATGCATTATTCAATGTAATAAATGATGTAGCACTGATTTTTCTTTAAAGAAAAAGAGTGTTTTTTCAATATGGGTCGATCCTAATAAATTTTTGGTATGAAATCAATGTCTTTAAGCTACTGAATTCTTGTAAAAATACTACTCGGTAGATTTTAACAGAAATCTGATATTTGATTAATGTCAAGGTACTGGGCGTCTCTGAGAAACCTGGTTGTGTCTCTGATGAACTCCATGAAGTCCATCATCTCCCTGATCTTCCTTCTCTTTCTCTTCATTGTTGTCTTCGCACTCCTTGGCATGCAGCTTTTTGGTGGCAGGTAACATCAAAGTCTCCTTCTTTAAGTTTAAATAATAACTTATTTGGGATTATACTGTAATATATAAGCAAAGGGGATAAATAATGCGGAGTTGTCTTAGATAAAAAAATAATTAAAGAACACATTGAACCATATAAACAAACTAATTTAATGTATGGTCAGGAAATATTTCAAACCTTTGTAACTGACACGTGTATTTCTCTTCTTTTTTCTTATGAGCTGTCTCACATGACACAAATAGGAGAATTTTGGATTAGTAGTTAGAGAGCAAGGCATTTACATCCTGAAAAGGCTGCAAACTCGCTGGTTGAAGCCCCAGACTGTGAGGGAGCAGTGAGCAGCTTGCCCCCTAGGTGCAGCAAGCTGCTCACTGCTCCCTCTATAAGGATGGGTTAAATGCAGAGGAAACATTTTGTTCTAATCTACAATTGCAACAACAAAAAGGAAGCAATACTTTGATTCCAGTGGTAAAACTAGACATAGTATTAATAACAAACAGGCATCAGTAGGGAGAAAATAAGAATGAAATGAAACAAAGAAGATAAATCTATACTAACAGCGCCAGACATGTCTCATCTTTCAGGTTCATCTTTGAGGACTACACACCGACAAACTTTGACACCTTTCCTGCAGCTATTATGACTGTATTTCAGGTCTGGAAATTAAATGGACAAATTACTAATGACAGTAAATCTGCAGCCTGGCTCATCAGAGTTCAGGATGTTTATAGAGGTGTTCTGTTTTTGTATTTCTGTGGTCTGTGGGTGTGTTTTCTCAGATACTGACTGGAGAGGACTGGAATGAGGTTATGTATAACGGTATTCGTTCCCAGGGAGGAGTGAAGTCAGGGATGTGGTCCTCTATCTACTTTATAGTTCTCACTCTTTTTGGAAACTGTATCCTTTTTTACTGCATACAATGAATTTATGAATTTTTACATGAACTCTTTTTGTTTATCATGGGGATTAATTACAGTGCTTCAAAAAAGTGTTTGTGCCTCTTTAGCTCCCACACATTTTGTCACATTTGTATCATAAATTTACTTCTATTTTATTTGGGGTTCATGTAAAAGACAAAAAAAAATAGTGCATAGTTGTGATGTGGCAGAACAAGTATACATGTTTTTTTTGTTCTTTTGTTTTTTTACGAGCGTGAACAGCTGTGGTGGCCATTTGCATTTAGCTCACTCCGAATCAGTTATTTTGGAACCACTGACTTTCTTTGCTTCTTTGCTTCGCTGCATCCATCTTCCTATCAGCTCCAACCTGCCTAAAAAAAAAAAAAAACTAACTATGGGTCTCTTGGCTATATCTCTGATTAATGCTCCCTAATGAATTTAGGTGAACAGCTAAGTGGGTTTGTAGTTGTGCCACACTCTTGAACTTCCACATATAAGAGCATATCTTCTCAGCTAAGCTTTGCTTGTTTTCTTTTTGTCCTTATGATTATGTCTGTTAAATGATTTTTATCAAACCTCAGAGGCTCTTAGAGGTCAATTATACTAAAATAATATTTCATACAGGTGGACTCTGTCGTTAAGGTAACTTCCAAACGATTCTAAGAACCCGGATGAATATAAATGCATGTAAAGCTTCAGGTGTTTTCCTTCCACTTTACACCTTTACATTATTTTGTGTTGATCCATTGCTTTAAATCCCAGTATTTTATGGTCGTTTTGTGAACCTTTTGAAAAGATACTGAGGCGGGAATGCTTTTGTAAGGTAGTGTATGAGAGGAACCCCTGTGTTTTTTCTGCTAGCTTTCTCGTAAAGGTCTCAAATTCAAAGCAGTACTTTTAGTTTTGTTTCCTAAGTAGAAATGGGTGTATTGAGACACCTTAACATATCTTTGACCAGATACTCTTCTTAATGTCTTCTTGGCCATCGCTGTGGATAACCTCGCCAATGCTCAAGAACTTACCAAGGTGCACAAGCTAAAAAATCCAGAGCTAATGGGATTTCTGTTCTCAGCATATTGTTGTTTTTATGATCTTTTTCTGCTTTCAGGTCAATGTCTTTTATCTCTTTTAATCTTATTAAGCATTGAAATGTTGATGTGTTCAAGTCCCTAAGCTGCCTTTTTTATTCCTATTTTTTATTATTATTATTATTTTTTTGATCAGGATGAAGAGGAAGCAGAGGCAGCTTTCAACCAGAAGCATGCTCTGCAGAAGGCAAAGGAGGTTGGACCGCTCTCCTCCTTCATGTCCTCAGAGTAAGTTCTGTATGCAGCCTGTTCCTGCCTGGTCTCCTCCTTATTTCCTATCTTTCATTTTCTTCAGTTGGGAATGTGTGCCAAGGACTCAGCCATCTGTTAAAATTTTCTGTCACCATGAAGATATGGTTTGTCAGTTGTTTTGTTTGCACTGAATTCCTAAAGAAACAAATTACACAGAACATCTGGGTGTGAAAACAATAGAAGGGATTGTCCACTCCATTACTCTAGTGCTGCTGCCGAGCCAGATTTAGGAGCTAAAAAGATTGATGGTTTGATTGATATAGTAATATGATGTTTTGTTTTGTTTTTTTTCTACTTACAGAATAGATTTTGTTTCTCAGTAACTGATTGAACTTTGCCTTGTCGTACATCTTGGAAGTGCATGTGCATGAACAGCAGTGGAAAACTCTGTATGCACGCTGTGAATCGAGGAGCAACTTTTTGCATGGGCATGTGAAAAAGTTTGCACAGTTTATCGACATGACCCACTGAGCTACAACAAAACATTTTGGTGAAATGTTGCATTAACTGCTTGCTTAAAAACACAAA
>JAUZNJ010113073.1:0-19897 GCA_034780135.1 Jordanella pulchra | reverse complement strand
AGGTGTGCTGAGGGCTCCAGCCCAGGAGACCCACGGCGCGCTCTGCTGGAGGAAGGTGGAAACTCCAGATCCCAACACAACCTCCAACCAATCTAAACTAAACTAACTGTCCTTTTACGTACAAGTTATTTTGATAGTGACATTAGTTTAGTGTGATAGTGATTATGTTTTTTTTTATTTTAAACATAAGCAAACATCAACTACATTGAATAAGCCAAGGCCTGATACATACTGTATAAAAAAATAAATATAAAGTATAATAAAATATAGCATTGGACTTAATAGAGCCCGTTTTTCAGAAGGTTTTCCAATGTGTAATCATATGGCATTATCTTTTTTTTAATGAATAATTAAGTATTTAATTTACCCCTTAAGACAAAAATATCTGTGTACCCTTAAACATTTTCAGTCAGACATTACAGATCCGCATTATAAATGTGGAGGAGTACGAAAAGCAGGAAAACTTCTTCATTGTACTCGAGGACCCCAAGTGGCTGAAGAGAGGAATTTCTGGTAAGTCTACAAGAAGTTTCACTTTTTTATCTATCTATATGACTTTTTATTATCTATCTATACTTATAAGGGAGTAACATAAAGAAAACACTGGCATATTTTAATGTTTTCACCAAAGGCTAAGTAGACCTCAAAAATGTGATAAAACAAATTTGTTTCAACTCATCAAAGCTAATAAAACCAAGCTCATCTCCTGGAGCAATGACCTTCCAACTTCCAGAGCATCATGCTTTAAATGCATGCATCCAAGTTGAGGCGTTGGATGCCTTTTGTTGCATTTGTTATATGAACTGTATGCAGCAAGTGTTTCTTTTTAAGCACCGTTGTCACAGAATCAGTGGCTTTGCGCCATTGTCTCTCCTCAGTCTGTATTCAATACATGCTAAACACCAGTTTCCTTCAGCAAATCCAAGTCACATATTTGTATCTCAGCTTCCTCAGTAAAAATCTCACTGCATAGCAGGAAGTAGCTTGATTGACTAAGATATACTAATACACTGCATTAGTTTGCAAGTTACGTAAAGACATCACCAATATCCATCCACTCATCCATCCATCCATCCATCCATCCATCCATCCATCCATCCACCCATCCATCCATCCACCCATCCATCCATCCACCCATTCATTCCATTTTTATCCTGCTTACCAGTTAAGGTCACAGTGGGGCTGGTGCCTATCTCTAGTAGTCTATGGACAAAATAAGGGATACACCCTAGAGAGGTTGCCAGTCTGTCGCAGAGTAACACAGAGATGTACAACCATGCAACCACCCACATGTAACAGGGTTTTGCAGATCCTTAATAATTCTTAAAAGGCATTGAATTCACAAATCCAAAAAAGAGGGCCTTAATTGGCATTAAAATGTCTTAAGTCCATCTTTCAAAGGTTTTAAAATAAATTTGAACACATAATTAGTTTAAAATAATTTCCAGAATGAATCTCATGGAAACGTCACATAACCGTGATAGCGGAACCAACAAAAATAGAGATGTGGTTGCAGCCGGACTCTGAACGTATGCACGTAGTTCACGATGTACTAACATTCAGCCTCAGGGAAAGTTTAAGTAGAAAAAACAAAACAAACAAAATAGACCAAAAAAATGTTTAGTCATATGAAATTGCGAGTGACAATGGTTCAAAGCGGAGAGGAACAGCTGTAGACGACTTTGCATTCTCCCGCGGCCATTAAACATTTTCCTGGCAGTTGATCGCATTTTGGCACAACACTCTCGCCCCCTATCAAAAACAGGGGCTAGCATCACTGCATCTACGGATAATATTTCAGTTTTGTGGTTTTCAAAAATCTTTGTTTTATTGGACCAAAAGGTCATATTTTATGTTCAAATAAACATTTTAGTGAAATTGTCCCTAACCCTATGAGCTGCAGTATGTGTGATATTTATACCCCGCCCCCACTACCGTCAGATTTGTGCTAATTGGGAAATTTGTTTTAAATTTAATTTCAAATGGTATTAAATAAATCTTAAATTTAACTTGCTTTAAGCTGTGATTTAAGGACAATTAAGAGAACAATTAACCTTATAGTCATGTTTTTGGACTGTGGGAGGAGGCAACGGTACTACGCACAATGCATTTGTATACAGAAGGACCATAGGTCAAGAATTAGTCTTGTAGTCAAGTTCACCAACCAAGACCAAGGAGTACTGAGACCAAGACAAGGCCTCTAAAGGGCAGGCGGATGGGCAGATGGTACTCGGATTTTTACAATATTTCTAATAAATGCCTCATATCTTCTTTCAATCAAAAATAAAGGGTAGTGGAAAATCTTTTTGTGACAAATCATGGCCATTTAACAGACATTATTACACTCAGCTTCTTCAGTTACTGACACCATTAGTAGTACAAAGTACAGCAGAAAATCTTGCTGTATACAACCCCTGCCCCTTCAACAAGCTTGAGGAATCTTTTTTTGGTCCTACAACGGGCATGGGACCAAAGCTCCAATAAAATAAAGCCTTGGAAAAGGAAATTACTGATTTGTTTGATGTTGGTTATGCTTTCCAGGCTTTGAAATATCCCCTTTAAAACCATTCGGGTTTTGAAAAGCAATGGGCAGAAGGGCTCAGCTAGTCTATTTTAGTAACTGTTTGTACAGCGTTAAAATGTTTAAGGGATAATGAAGGACCTCGGAAAAGGCTCGCTTGTGGGTGACCATTTAGTATTTTTTCCGTATTCTACTACATATTTATTTTCAAAGTAAAAACAAGACTGATACTAATAATGAGTATTCATCCCAAATCATAATCTTTTTCTTTATAGCGCTTTTATTAAACCAGGGTAAGACTTTTCTGTGGTATGTGCTGTTATAAGTTGTAAAGGCAGCTTTTGCAGCTTTATAAGGTACAGCAATGTCCCATTTCAGAAACAGTGGTTCAATTTGAAAACAACTGAGCTTAGTTTTTAAGGTCATGTGGGATACAGTTTTTCTAAGGACAGAAAATAAAAGCAAATGAAAACATTTTGGCTTGACTTATGGACCCTCAAAAAATAATAATTACAGCCAGGCAGGATGGCTGATGGCTCATAACTTCACTTTAAAATCCTAACCATTCTAATCACATTTTTATTTTCTTTAATCAAAGACTGAACGATAATGTAGACTAACCTTCCTTTGTAAAACATACTTTTGATTAGAAGTAAAGAAATTACAAACTGTCAACTTTTATGCTACAAAAGCACCTATGTTTTTTGTTGGTTTTTTTTTTGCTTTTGTGTGAAAGTTGCTATTGTTTTACTTATTGTTTTCTTCAAGCGGCTGCAAGGCGGTGCAGTATGTAGCACTGCTCCTTTGCAGCTCATGGGGTCTTTTTGCATGCATTTGCGTGTTCTTGAATGAGTTCTCTGTTTGGGTTTTTCCTTATACCCCAACTTCTGAAGATTAACTCAACAGTTGAAAATAGTGAGTGTTAAGTTTACTCGAGTTTCTGAATTGCCTTGTGTCTGCATGGTTGTTTGTCTAGTGCCTTTCCCTGGCTGAGTTATGCACCAAGCCCCCCTGATCCTGACGTACAAGGAAGGACATGAGGAAGTTTAACGTGTGTTTGTTTACTAATATTGTAAATGTTAGAAATTACCCTATATATGCCCCCTCTAACAGGTAATCCAACTCCTGAGGAGGAGGAAGCCAGAAGGATTTCTGAGATGGGCAAACCTATCCTTGGAGAACACAGCAGACTAGAAGTCATCATAAAGGAGGCCTGTGATTTTAAGGTATGCGCCTGATTAAAAATGCTTTGTCTGCTTCAGAAGTAAAGAGCCTATTTAGCTATTATACCAGTTTTTATGTGGAAGTATGATTTAATTTTAACTTGTTTTAAGATGTCTTAGTTCAATACCTATATTTTGATTTGTTTCAACACGTGTGCTAAAAAAGGTGTTCTGTAGTTAAATGTTTCAGAGTGCAGCAAACCCTCATTAAACCTTCATGTGACCCCCTAAATGCATCAGACTCCCAATGGAGTAATAGACCAGGTACAGTTTCTATCAACATTCTCTGTGTGAACTCTCATTGGATTTTATGTAACTCACTGCTTCTATCAAGAGTGCCTTGCAAAGTATTTATTTTAAATAACTATATGTTAGTGAAAGTTAATCTCTGAATACAGAGATTTCAGTTTCTAGTCTTAGAGGTTTGTTAAAGAACATTTGTAAATGAACAGTTACACAAAAACCAAGGGATACAGCAGAACGGTCAGAGATAAAGTTAAATGGTAACTCCACAAAATCAGCTTTCCTTACATTTTCATGTAAGCTTGTTTAGCCAAAAGTTGTACCTAAAAGACCTCCACACAGCCTCCCTTAAAGAATGTTGATAGTGGAGAGGGAACTCCTCTGCCTTAAAAGACCTATCTGTGGCTAAACTACCCGAATTACTTTGCTTGTTCTCATTGCTTCAATATGTTAAGTTAGTTCCCACTTTCTCTCATACTGAGCAAACTGTTGCTAAACCTTCACTGCTCATTCCAACATTTAGTCCTACCCCTCACGGTCTCTTGGCACTGAGCACTTTAGTTGCATTTTTCAAAGTTTCTCTTGGGAAGGAGTTATACCTTTACAGAGGTGAGTTACACTTTAATGCAGGGTTAAACTTTAAAACATAATCTGGAAAACTAAACCTGCAGATAAATCTGAGCACATCCTCCTAAACTGCTAAACGTGGTAGTCAAATCATGCGACTGGCCATTTTTATCTTAAGACTGGACAGGGAAGCGAGCTTTTTCCTTAAAACATGTTAAAGGCAGCAAAATACTCTAGAACTTACAGCGGGACAGTGGCCCTATGTGTGCAGACACAGCTAGAATGACATGTGAAATCTTAAAGAATACACATGTCTAAACTACCCAGGCCAAGTGAACACTTTAATTCAGTTGTTAATCTCTATGAATTTCTATTAGCAATGGTTATAGTTGCTCTCCATCCAATCAGATTGAGCAGTCGTTAGAGCCTAAAGAGTCCCCAAGAGACTTCCAGTTATAACTGTAGTGTAGTGAAGTGAAATATGATATTAAATAATTATACTTATACATAGTGATGTATACGTAAGGTTGATTAGAGACTTTTCAGTTTTCTTTCACTTTACATTGCATGCTTTTAAAAAATGCATTGAAATGCATTTAAAAATGCATGTACTATAACAAAATGTAAAGGCTGAGTTCTTACTTTTGCACGGCATCTGTACTCTTTTTGCTATTGTTCTCAGTACAATACAGTACAGTATCTCTCTGTTTATTAGTGTTTGCTGTGAGCAATAGAACACGAACTAGAGCAGATTTCTACATCTTTATTCTTATTTTTACAGTTAAAAACTATATGTTGTATGACATTATCGTGGTCTCAAAAAGGGTGAAATGAAGGCTTATATATTATATTAACCTCCTTGAAATGTATGATTATTGCCCCCTAACCAGTTTCATTTATTGCAATAGGTCACTGTGGACCAACTTCTTAAAGACACAAATCTAGCCAGAGTGATTGGCACTCACACATGGAAAGAGCAGTTCATAGAAGCTGTCACTGTCAGTTCAGGTCAGCTTATACATTATTCCTGTGTTATTTTAGGACACTTTTTTCTTTTGTTTTTTGTTCTTTTTTCTTTTTTAATAATATAATGACAATATCATTATCTTTTCATTTAACAGGTGATGATGAGGAGGGACAAGAGCAAAGAATGCCCAGCTGTTTTGACTATTTTATGCACATACTTTGTGTTTTCTGGAAACTTTTATTTGCTTTTGTCCCACCCACTGAGTACTGGAATGGCTGGGCATGCTTCATTGTGTCCATCTCTGTCATCGGTGTTTTAACGGCTGTTATTGGAGACCTTGCTTCCCATTTTGGCTGCACTGTTGGCCTTAGAGATACTGTCACTGCAGTGGTCTTTGTGGCGCTTGGAACTTCTCTACCTGGTAAATACAGTCTTACTCAAATCTTTCCCAGATAGGTCATAAGTGAGGCTTTGAGAAAGTTCATAAGCATTTAACATTTAATCTTGGCATGTGCATTTAGATCAACCCTGATTAGTTGTTCCAAGACGCTGAAAGTAATGCTAAGTGCAGGGAGACTTCTACAGTTGAAAAAAATCTCCAGTACTAAATTTATCTGATGCTATTTTATGAACCTTTAAGCCAATGTCAAATATACCTTGGCAGTTATTTCTTGAACCAATTATTTGAATGAAGAGACAAAGGGAGAGACTGAATCGCAATAAGTCACCAGTTCCCAGGTTGTCAGCCCCTGAGTCTTGAAGGTCTGTGCAGAGTAGCTCTGTGGGATCTGCTGGACCTCTTCAACCTTAGTCTGACCCAGGAGACATTTCCAGTGATGTTGAAGACCTCCTGCCTTGTTCCACTACCAAAGAATACTCAGCCAACAGTCCTCTGTGACTATAGACCTGTTGCACTGACATCCCACATCATGAAAATCCTAGAGAGACTTTGTTGGTTCTCAGCAAACAAACAAGCAGCTATCAAGACACCCTGGAGTTCAGAAATAAAAGAGACCTTATGCTAGGATCAAAATCTATACTCTCTGCAGGGTTCTTGAGGGCTCATGGGAGTTTGCCCAACTGGCCTACATGTGTTTTTTGTGGGCCTGGAGAGGGCATTCGACTGTGTCCCTGTGGGGGGTGCTTCAGTAGTACGGAGGTGGGAGCTCTTTACTAGGGGCTATCCAGTTTCTGTACAAGCGTAGCAGGAGTTTGGTTCACGCTACATTGAATAGGACTTGTTCCCAGTGTATGTTGGAATCCGACAGGGCTGCCCTTTGTCACCGTCCTGTTTGCAACTTTTATGGAGAGGATTTCTAGGAGCAGCAAAGAGCCGAAGGAGGGCCTGGTTTGACTACCTCGGTGACTTCAACCTGGGTGATAAATAAATCCAGCCCCGAACACCCCGTCTCTTCTTCCACTGTGGAAAATGTGTCAGCCGGGTTGAGGAGATACTAAAAGTACCCCTTGCACCATCCCACGGTGTCCTATTTCAAGATCAACAGCTCTCCACTCCCACTGAAAACATTGTAAGTGAAGGACTGCTCCCCCCCGGAGACACCGAATGGTTTGCCAGAATTGCTTTGAGGCTGACTGATCCTCCCAGGCCAGAGTTTTTGCCTTGGCAACTGCCCGGGCAGCAGCACACTTGGCCTCATGATATCTGCTTGCTGCTTCAGGAGTCCCACAAGCCAACCAAGCTTGATAAGACTCCTTCTTCAGCTTGATGGCATACCTTACTACCGGTTTCCACCACCAGGTTCTGGGATTGCCACCACAACAGGCAACGCAGACCTTATGGCTACAGCTACGGGCAGATGCATCGACAATGGAGATAGAGAACATAGCCTACTCGGACTCCATGTCTCCAGCCTCCCCCGGAATCTGGGAGAAGCTCTCCCGGAGTTGGGAGTTGAATATGTCCCAGACCGAGGGCTCAACCAGACGTTCCCAGCAGACCCTCAGTACTTGTTTGGGCCTACCAAGTCTGTCAGAGTCCTCCTCATCCAGTCTATCCAGCTCAACACCAGGTGGTGAAAGTTGGACAGCTCAGCCCTGCTCTTCACCCGAGTGTCCAAAACATACAGCCAACAACAAACAAGGCCACAAGATACAACTACAAAGTCAATCATCGACCTCCGGTCTAGGCTGTCCTGGAGCAAAGTGCACCAATGGGGAAATTGGTGAGTTAGATGACTGGAGGAAATAGTAAACTGCAGGGAAAAAAAACTGAACATTCTTACTTTGTGCTGAGATGATATGGACTGGGGGAAATCTGATGGTTCCTGGGTGGATTACTTGAGGTTGAGTGTCGCTGCTTCACTTATGGTGGCGGGGCAGCACTGGAGGGCGGACGAGATCTGGGCAGGTCTCTTTATGGCCGGAGAGAGGAGGGCAGTGAGCGTGGAGATTTGATTAAGGCCAAGGCGAGATTCAGGGACTTGGGTATCCGGTGGGTAATAATCCACGGGCATCACAAGGAGAGGTTCTGCGCTGGATTTCCACAAAGGGTTTCACAGCTTCTATAGAGAGAGTTCCTGTGGAGGCACAAAAAACCATTAGGAGTTCACAAAGCGCGATCACTGGGGAAATTCAGGTGGCCTGTAATACCAAAACTGGCGAAAACACTCTGGCACTGGTGTGTAGGCTGCCTTCTCCTCTTATGCTCCTCCAAATTAGATCATGCAATGCAGGTGATTCGTATCAGCTGGTCCACGCCCTCCAGGAATGACTGCCAGGCACCCCCTGAAGGATGGACAGAGAAACAGCAACCCCAACCACAAACAGGAAACAGCCAGGAACCCAACAGAAACAACAATCAGAGACCTCCCCCCCACCCGAAGGCAAAGGGATTTGACCCTCTCGTCCACTGGGGCAAACTCAAACATTAAGAGGGTTGAGTTGGGGGGACCTATTTCCTCTCTCCGTCTCTCCCCACAGGCCACTCCAGAGTAGAAGAGAGTCCAGCCTCTCTCAAGGAGTTGGGTTCCAAAGCCCAGGCAATGTGTGGAGAAGAGCCCGACTATTTCTGGTCGGTATCGCTCCACCTCCCGCACGAGCCCAGGCTCCTTCTCCTCCAGTGAGGTGACATTCCACTTCCCCAGAGCCAACGGATAAGGTCGACAAGGCCTCCCATTCCTCTTGCACCGGTCCCTCATTGTTCCCCCTGCAGGTTGTGAGCCCACTGGAGGATTGTCTCGTGTTGCTCCTTTGGGCTGGGCCCGGCTGGGTCCCACGAGGAAGAACCCGACCACCAGGCAATTGACCCCTACCCGAGGCCTGGCTCCAGGGTGGGGTCCCGGCTCTGCGGGGCGACATCCCGTGCCTCGATTTAGTAGTCATCATGGGGAATTCTTGAACTGCTCTTTGTCTGACCCATCACCCAGAGCCGGTTTGGCTTGGAAGACCCTACCAGACGCATTTAAGCCCCTGACATCATAGCCTCTGGCAGCTGAAACCTCTCCACCATGTTAAGGTGGTGGTTCGAGGAGGGGATGTTTACATTTATTTTTTCTTTAGAGATACATGTTTAAATGTATCCCAAAAGCAAAAAAGAATTCTGAATGCCAAGTAACGGTTTACCCCCCATTCAAATAGACTTTTATTCGTGCGTCTTCCCTTTATTCACAAATACTTCTAGTCAGTGTAATAATTTCTACCAAGCTCCCCTTCGTTGTGCATCCGATATTCAGATCATTTAGTCCATTTTATGACGACGTATCAGATATCAAATAAGCCACACACGAGGAGAGACACTAGGAGATTAAAGCAGATCCAGTAAATTTCAAAATCAGAGGCAATGCGCGTACAAGTCCTGTATGTGTCAAGTGAGGACTGATTCATAGCAATTTTTGTGTTGAATGACAAGGCACATGACATAGTATGTGTGAACCTGGCTTTACATTGAATGAGGGGGCAAGGAACCTGAATCATTCCAATCGATGTGCACACTCCCATCAGCCATGATGAAGTTCTCATTTGGTTGTAGTGGCCGTGCAGATCAACTAAGTCTTTCCACAAGAAGGAAGTTTAGCTGAACAAGACAGAGCCACACCGCATCAAGCTCCTAAAACTCCTAAAACTAATGCGATCATTTTTGCACCGTTTCTGCAGCTGGAGCCTCAACAAGGACAGCCTGGTTGCAGCGTTCTGTGCTAGTGATTTTCTGTAGCACACCTGCACTGCAACTACACAGAAGCTATAGTGCATTCAGTAACCCCTCATTCACACACATTCATCTGTGTGTCCTTCCATTTTCTAATCAATCTACTGATTCTTACCAAACACAATAAAAGGTGGTGCATGGCCAAGTACAAGGTACACCTGTGCACTAACCATGATGTCAGAACAACATCTTGATGTGGCACACCTGTGAGGTGGGATGGATTATCTCAGCAAAGCAGAAGTGCTCACTATCAAACATTTAGACTGATTTGTGGACATTTGAAAGAAATGGTAATATTGTTTATATGGAATTAATTTTAGATCTTTGGCTCCATCTCATGGAATATGGGAGGGAAAAAAAAGTTTTGCGTTTATATTTTTGTTTAGTGTATATAAAGTTTTTTTTTTTTTTTTTTTAACAGAAGCTCCTTTAAATGTTCTTATCCAACTCTTTTGAGTCTGTTCTTGTGTTCTATAATGAAAAGCATAAACACAACAGAATGAGCAGATTTCATTAATGAATTTCTTCTTTTTTCTTTTCTGTTTTAGACACCTTTGCCAGTAAAGTGGCTGCTACTCAAGACCAGTATGCAGATGCATGTGTGGGAAATGTGACAGGAAGCAACGCAGTGAATGTGTTTTTGGGAATAGGTGTGGCCTGGTCTGTGGCTGCAGTATACTGGGAAGTGAAAGGGAAGGTCTTCCGTGTTGACCCTGGTTCCTTGGCCTTCTCGGTCACACTCTTCACTATTTTTGCCTTCTTTTGTATGGGAGTACTGATGCTACGCAGAAGACCGTCCATTGGTGGTGAACTTGGGGGCCCACGGATTCCTAAAGTCCTGACTTCACTTCTCTTTTTTGGACTTTGGTTCCTGTACGTCCTCTTCTCCAGCCTGGAGGCTTATTGCCATATACAAGGATTCTAAGAGAGTCATGAGTGCAAGGTTACAGACACAAGACGACAGTGACTTGGACATTACTTTGACAGTAATTATCAGTAGAAATGCATCATGCTCACCATTTGACATCCGTTGCGATAGTTCATAAAAATGCATACACAATGTGTGTGTTCCATCCACTGTAAGACGTTCGGATCAGTAGGACTCTTTTTCACAATACAAATAATTATAGTTAGCTACATAGTGAGATGAGGACAATTCTAACTGATCAAAATATGAACAATTATATCTGATCAATAAAATAAAGTTGTTTGTTGTTAGAAGGATTATGGCTGATGGTTTATATCTTTAAGATTATCTTTGTAGACTCTAGTTGCCTTTATTGTAATTGTGTTTTAAAGTACTGTATTTTCACGACCATAAGGCTCACCGTACAAAAAGGCGCAGTCTCAGTTATGTGTGCCATTGCTGTATTTAACACACACATAAGGCTCCGAACCCAGCTCCTGCGTCTCTGGAACCAGCTCCAGTCCTTTCGGCGTCCGGACCTCACGCTTCCTCGAGGTCGGCGCCGTCTCCGGACTCAGCTCCTGCATCTCCGGGACCAGCTACAGTCCCTTCGACATCCGGACCTCACGCATCCCCGAGGTCGGCGCCGTCTCCGGGCCCAGCTCCTGCGTCTCCGGGACCAGCTCCAGTCCCTTCGGCGTCCAGACCTCATGCTTCCCCGAGGTCGGCGCCGTCTCCGGACTCAGCTCCTGCATTTCCGGGACCAGCGTCTCCGGTCCCAGCTCCAGAGTCTCCGAAACCAGCACCACCTGTCCCTCCGGTGTCTGGACCTCACGCATCCCCGAGGTCCTCGCTCCAGCGTTTCCTGTCTCGACTCCTCCCGAGTCCACTCCAGCCGGGGGACCCGTTGGCGCTACAGCCAGCGCAGCCTCTGCCACCATCCAAACGGCGGGGGTGGAGTCAGTTCCTGCCGGCGTTCTCATGCCCACTGAGCTTGTTCCTGCCGTCGCTCTCAAGCCTTGTGCTGCAGCCACCGCACCAGCTCCTGGTGACCCTCCTAGTATTTCTCCTAGTGCTTCTCCCAGTGTTACTCCTAGTGCTTTCTTCCAGTGTTACTCCTAGTGCTTCTCCCAGTGTTACTCCTAGTGCTTCTCCCAGTGTTACTCCTAGTGCTCCACCTAGTGTTACTCCTAGTGCTCCACCTAGTGTTCCTCCTAGTGCTGATCCCAAGTCTTCTAGTGATCCTCCTAGTGTTTCTTTTAGTGTTTCTTTTAGTATTTCTCCTAGTATTGCTCCTAGTGTTCCTCCTAGTGCTCCTATAGAGACTCCTAGTGTTTCTCCTAGTGCTCCTATAGAGACTCCTAGTGTTTCTCCTAGTGGTCCTATAGAGACTCCTAGTTTTTCTCCTAGTGCTCCCACAGAGACTTCTAGTGTTTCTCCTAGTGCTCCTATAGAGACTCCTAGTGTTCCTCCTAGTGTTCCTCCTAGTGCTTATCCCGAGTTTGCTGGTGTTTCTCCTAGTGTTGATCCTGAGTCTCCTAGTGCTGATCCCGGGTCTCCTAGTACTCCTCTAGAGTTCCCCAGTGCTCCACTAGAGTCCCCTAGCGTCCCTCCTGAGCTTCCTAGCGTCCCTCCTGAGCTTCCTAGCGTCCCTCCTGAGCTTCCTAGCATCCCTCCTGGGCTTCCTAGCGTCCCTCCTGGGCTTTCTAGTCTGCCTTCAGAGCTCCCGCCTGTTGGGGCTGCCCCAGAGACTCCTTGTCCCCGCTTCTGGGCAGTTCCAGTGACTCTTGGGCCCTGCCTGCAGTGCCACGGTTGGCCCCCGGACTGGCAACATGGTATGGGCCATCAGCATGGACACCCTCCAACATGGCTGCCTCCTGAGTTTTTCACCCACCCTGTGTGGGCTGTTTTCAGTTTTTCTTGGACTCTGACCCGCCTTCCGTCGTCCCTCGGACCACTTTGTGCTTTGGGCAATTTTCTTTATGTTTTGGGCGTCTGGAAGCCGTCCGTTAAGGGTTCCTTTTTTGAGCTTACTGTTGTCTCTGTGCTCTCTGTGTCGTCCTGTCCTCCCTTGATTACCACCCAGGTGCGTCTCGTTTCCCTGATTATCTCCCTGTGTATTTAAACCCACCTGTGTCTTCTGTTCTTGGTCGGGTCCTTGTCTGAGATTGTCTGAGTGTCTGAGTTTGTCTGTGCTCGTTGCCTCTCGTATGTCCAGTTGCTACAAGTGTTAAACCCTGGGATTCCGTTTAAGCCGTGCTGCCTGGTCTGAGGATTTTCAGTTGGCTGTACTCGTTTTTGGATTATTTTCATTAAATTCATCATTTTTTTAGATATCAATGTCTCTTTCGCTTTTTTGTGTAAAATATCCATATTTGATTGTGGGGATTAAACTGATTCATTTCTTGTAGTCTGTGGGGCAGAGTACACTTTTTCATTCCAAGGCAACAAAGGTTCTTCCTTATCTGTTTGGCCAAGGTAGGTGGGTAAAAAACCCCAGGCTGGGATGTGATCTCCGGACCTTCAGCAGTGCCACAATGTACTACCGTGTAAAATAGTAAAGCAAAACCATTGGACTCCATCAGTTTTTTTGCATAAAAACCATCTACATTTGTGTGATAAATCATTGTATGACATCCTTTAAAATTTAACTGAATCTGACCTTACTCCTGACCAGACAGAAAATAAAGAACACATACAAAAGCACCACATGAACTTAACATTAACTTAACTAAATTAGGAAAAATTAAAAGTTTCCAAGAAATACAATGGTAGAATGTAATATTAGGGTTGTTTTTTGGAGTTACCCAGTCTGTCACCTAAAAGGAAATAATCACTGCTTCATTCTTATAGTTATTTGAATGGAAAGATAAATTAGTAACCAAAAACCTTAAGAGTCTAAAGATTTAAAAAGATTTTGTTGCTTCCAAGACAAAACATGTGAAAGACCTAGAAAGTCACTAAAATAGAAAGGCCTTACAGAATGGTAAAAAGGCAAATGCTAATTTCTTAGCAGTTACTGGGAATTTAAAAATAGAAAAAACCTCAGTGCAACTGAACAATGGCCCTTGATTATCAAATTGAGGGAGCTAACTAGTTATTGTCACGGCTGTTTACATTCCACCCGACGCCGATATAAGCACAGCACTCTCTCTCCTGCTGAACGCGGTGAACGAGCAACAGCGGGCTCACCCCGACGGCGCTCACATCGTAGCGGAGGATTTTAATAAGGCCAACCTAAAGTCTGTACTACCAAATTTCCATCAGCACGTAGAAGAAGTCTGCCATCACCAGCCCGAATGATTACCGCCCAGTGGCCCTCACTCCGGTAATCATGAAGTGCTTTGAGAGGCTGGTTCTTCAGCACATCAAGGACTGTTTCCCACTTACATAACTCCAGTCAAATTGAACTGCTGGGTACCTAACATCCCAGATATCTGCTGTACATGTTTGGTTGGAAGGGGTACTCTCTTTCACTGTGTATGGGAGTGTCCAAAGTTACAACAATAGTGGAACTCGCTTACGCAAACTTCGTCAGAGATCGTTGAAGTGAATGTACCTGCTGAGGCCAAAATGTGTGTTTTGGGTATTTATTCAGAGAACTGTGCTTTTAATTCCAGACAGTTAAAATTGATTGACTTTGGACTCCTGCAGACCAGGAGATTAATATCTCTATACTGGAAAAAAATGGATATGCCATCAAAGCACATGTGGGTGAAGGAGATGACATAGTGTATGGCTCTGGAGCGACTCACTTATATTGTCAGAGGAAAAGGAGCGAAATTTAAAAAGATATGGTCACTGTTGACCGAGTTTATGAAACGTTACAGAGGACATTAAGAGAACTGTGCAGAGATTGCTGGGGGTTTTTTTCTTTTCTTTTTTCTGATTGTTCATTATTGTTTATGTGTGTTTTTTTTGCTTTGGGGACCAAGCTATTTAATGAGATTCTGTGTTAAGTGTATCACTTTAAAAACCCCAAATTCAATAAAAAAATATTTCTTCAAAAAAAATATATATATATTGTGGAAAAGTTAAGAGTGCAATCCTACACAAAATTCACAACGAAATTTGAAGTCACTTGGTCCATCAGAGCAATACAGGTTCAAAATCTTTTTTGTTTTTAACTAAATAGTACAGCACAGTCAAAGTGCTTTACATATTTTGAAAAAAGGAAAATTGGAATAAAAAAATGAGCCTGACTGCAATCTATTAAAAGAAAGTCTTTTATAATGAAAACATGATTTAAACAGGAATGCAGCTTCACATCAGAATTAATCACCCACTAACATCAAAAATTGACCTGCAGGTGTCTGTTTCTTGTCAAACCAAGAGTTATGAGCCAGCTATTATCTTATGGTTGGGGAGGAGTATTTCTTTTCCATCTATGAAACCACGTCCTCCAACGAAGTAACATTTTTTTTCATTCTTCCTCGCCTCGGCTACTGATGGCCATAGAAGTTCCCTTTTCTTGTGGTCTTATTTGTAGACGTCTTTGGTTAAGTACAACTTTTGTTTTATGTAGAATTTTAAAGTTTTTTGCTGTTCCCCCTAACTTCCCCCTGGCTTTTCCCCTAACGCTTGATTAACTAACTACATATGATTTTATTTTTTTTTTTTAAACTTTATGTTTCTTATTTTGCACCAACTAAGGACATTTCTTTGGCTGATTAGCATTTTAATATGTACTGTCTTAAAAGTATTAAACTTGTATGTTAATATTTGGTGGGTTTGAGTTAACATAATGTAATGAATCTGTGCAATAGGTGCTTGTCTGATTGCTCATCACCTACACCTGGCCACTCTCCTCCACTCTGCTCCACTCCCAAACATCTCTCATCAGTTCCACCTGTTCACTTCCCTATATAACCTCAGCTCAGACCAGACACTGGTGCCAGATTATTACGAGCCTTCGATGAGTTTTGTCCAGCATTCTCGATTCCTATCTGCCTGCCTGATTATCACCCAATTCTGCTTCCTAATATCTGAGCCTGTCTTAAACTCTGTCAGACCTTCTACTGAGTGTTTTAAATTTTGACCCGTTTCTGTGCCCTGACCCTGCTCTTGGAATCATCCTGTATTTTCTCTGGATCTCCTATTACCCAGCTATGATTCTTGACCTGTCTTCGACTCCGAACACAGATTTTCACCTGCATTGTTTCCGGACCTCTGATCTCCCAGCACTGACCCTGGACCTGGTACTAACCCTGGACTCTGGTTTGCTCCTTTTGATCATCCTGTCTGTTTCTGCCATGACGTTTCTGAACCCCTGCCCTCTTCTGAATCTACGAGAGACTGTCAAGGGAAATAACCTTCAGACATACCAGAACAGCTTCTCAAAATCATTGAGTCTCATCGGTGATGTCACACGTCAACTGGCATCCGCTACAATCCACCAAGCTTCTCCTCAAGCCCCAAGGAGGTTTGTGAACCAAAATTCAACATTGGATAAATACCCTATCCATTCTGCCTGGTCACTGAACTATCATCTCCATCCAGAAGAACTGGTTGCCGAACCTGACGCATTCATCCCATCTTGTGGCAGTTGCACATTTTTATAAACTGTTCAAATTTTCCCCTATTGTCTGGTTGAATTCTTGGTCCACCCTTTCTGGTCATTACATATAAGATCAACCTGCACATATCCCATAAATGATGCTCAGTGTGCGGTGCACGCCAGTTAGATTTCTGTCGAGAGGATCCAAGATGGTGGAACGAGAAGTACTTTGCTTGCAGGCTGTGACTAAAAAAGTATTGTTTGACACAACAACCCATTACCTCCATCAAAATTCAACTTTTCGGTTCTTTTGCCAAAATTTCTTTCCTAAAAAAGCTTTTTTAGAGGGTTTCTTATTCAGACTGAGTTGATGTTGAAATATCCATGACAATAACTATAACTTGTCTGCTTTCCACAAGGTGTTTGAAGAGAGAGAGACGCATCAAAGACAAGATTTCTTCCAAAAAGAGTAAAGTTCATCCGGATCCCACATAAGCCAAAAGCTCAAAGCCAAAAAAAGAATTAGGGGCAAAAACAACAGCAATGTTGATGTGGATACGGGTTATACTCTGATGGACAATCATCACACGGACCCTAATATACTAATTTATTTTTGTCACAATGGTCTATAAAAGGTACCCTAAACTTCCTACTTGGTTTAAAAGATTTTTCAATCACCAAACAGGTTGTTGCAGATGTTATTAAGCTCTGCTTGGGACAATAGTTACTTATTCCTGCGAAAAAACTTTCAGCGCACACTTGGTACTTTGTAAATGTTATCTTTTTTTTCTTTAAATACAATGGGATTGAAAAACAATGTGAAACAAAAGGCAAAAATTCTTTGCTGTAAGGAGCAAAAGAGAAATATTATTTTCAACAGTGAGAAGACAATTTTTTTCCTTCAGTAACAGGACTTCTCATTCAGCTGGAGAAATGATTATGTCTAACAGGTTTTCTAGAAAACTGATTAATCACGCAGGTGACATCAGGGGTCATTGGCTTCTAATGGTGAATTCATTTAATTATGTTATTTATATCTTGAACCTATATATAAAATGTATTATATAAACAAATAATAAAGTGTTCCTTATTAAATAATGCAAATATTTTATGGTGAAACTGTAAAAAGGAAGAAAAACCTGCTGGTGAAAAGGAAATACTTCCTGCATGACAGGAAAACCCCTTCAGGCACCGTTGAGTAGACAGGCTATTGGATCTAAGTTTGGTTAATAAAAACACTCAGACAGGTTGTCATATTGGACGCCACTCGCCTGACCCATATGGAGAAAACACAGAGGAGATCGACAAATAAGGTAAATGAAGTTTATTGATGCACAGATCAATAGATGGTGAGATGTGAGGGAAAAGGTTGGGATCCTGGAGCCAGGGTTCTTCTTAAGAAAGGAGTGGGGCGTGGTCCGGGTCTGATCAGTAGTGGAGTCGAGGATAGGACGAGGGAGGACTTGTCGGAGGGCGGGCAGGAGATCAGCTGATGAGCGTGACTTCTCCAGATAATGGGGGGGAAAATCCGGATGAGGGTTGAACAAAGAATCCTTGGAATTGATCGGAGATCTCGAACAAATCTGCAGGAGGTTAGAGAACACAAACTCGAGTTAACTGGAAATTAGGAAATTCTCAGAAAAAACAAGGATCAAAGGGGCTCAAGGTACCCTAATAGGCAAACACTCAGGCCCCGGAGAGATGGCTGTCCGCTCCTCTTGATGAGGCTGATAATGCACAGGTGTGTCCGAGCCGCCCTCCTCCAGAAGCCTCCTCATAGCTCCTCCTGGTGGACAAAACCCTGTCCTACAGGTCCCAAAAAACTCCAGCATCCAACACAGGTCCTTACCACCCTTTCAGTTACTCTTTATTTTTTGTTTGTATAAATGCATAAATACAAACTTGAACAATTATTCTCTTGTATTTTTACTCCAAGTATGTGTTTATAATAGGCTTAACAAGCTATTTGTTGTGATGAATCAAACACTTGTTGATTTTACATAAATACCATGCAAAACAATCTACAAATGAAATATAGATGCAACATTAGGCTGCACTTGGTTGATTTGCTGTTGTAACGTGTCCCTTTATTAATATGCTAATTGCTGATTGAGGGTAGGCTTAGAACAATTAATACATGATACAAATTACACAAGTTAATTTTAATAGACATACAGTGGAGCAAAAAAGTATTTAGTCAGCCCCCAATTGTGCAAGTTCTCCCACTTAAAAAGATGAGAGAGGCCTGTAATTTTCATCATAGATATACCTCAACTATGAGAGACAAAAGGAGAAAATAAAATCCAGAAAATCACATTGTCTGATTTGTAAAGAATTCATTTGCAAAATATGGTGGAAAATAACAAAAGTTCATCTCAATACTTTGTTATATACCCTTTGTTGGCAATGACAGAGATTAGATGTTTTCTGTTAGTGTTCAACAGGTTTTCACACTGTTGCTGGTATTTTGGCCAGTTCCTCCTGCAGATCTCCTCTAGAGCAGTGATGTTCTGGGGCTGTCGCTAGGAAACAAGCACTTTTAACTCCCTCCAAAGATTTTCTATGGGGTTGAGATCTGGAGACTGGCTATGCCACTCCAGGACCTTGAAATGCTTCTTAGGAAGCCACTCCTTCGTTACCCGGGCAACGTGTTTGGGATCATTGTCATGTTGAAAGACCCAGCAACATTTCATCTTTAATGCCCTTGCTGATAGAAGGAGGTTTTCACTCAAAATGTGATGATTCATGGCCCCATTCTTTCCTTTACACGGATCAGTCGTCCTGGTCCCTTAGCAGTAGGTATGGTGTTCTTTGGATGCAACTCAGCATTCTCTCTCCTCCAAACACGTGGAGTTTTTACCAAAAAGTTCTATTTTGGTTTCATCCGACCATATGATATTCTCCCAGTCATCTTCTGGATCCCCCAGATGCTCTCTAGCAAACTGGAGACGGGCCTTGACATCTACTTGCTTAAGCAGGGGGGCACGGCATTGTAGGATGTGAGTCCCTGGTGGCTTAGTGTGTTACTGATGGCAGCCTTTGTTACTTTGGTCCCAGCTCTCTGCAGGTCATTCACTAGGTTCCCCCGTGTGGTTCTGGGATTTTTGCTCACCGTTCTTATGATCATTTTGACCCCACGGGGTGAGATCTTGCGTGGAGCCCGAGATCGAGGGAGATTATCAGTGGTCTTTTATGTGTTCTATTTTCTAATAATTGATCCCACAGTTGATTTCTTCACACTAGTGATGGGACGAACGACACTGGTGCATCAGCTCTGTGTCGAGAGCCCAAGAGAGAAACCCCGAAGGAAGGAAGGAGATTTGTTGTTGCTGTGTTGAGATTTGTTGTTGCTGGATTTGGATGTTGCCACAAAAGAATTATCAGAAGAAAAAAGAGTCTCAGGGTCAAAGGTGATTCCACTGATGAAAATGGTTCAAACTGAGCTGCAACACCAAGCCTCAACGATTACAAAAACAGCTGCTCAAAAGCTGGCTGAAAATCTAATAAGGCGGCTAATGGAATGCGTCAGCAACATGGAATCACTCAGTGTGATGACACTGGCAACACTGTTGGACCCAAGGTTCAAAACAATTGGCTTTGTTAGCAAACTAACATTATCTGAAGCAATCAAGCTACTGAAGTCAGAGTGCGCTGAGGAGATGAAGAGCCAAGCACCGGACCAAGCAGAAGAAGAGCCTAGCTCTTCAAGTGGATCAGAATCTAGTTCAGATATGAAAACATTTCTTTGAGTCTATTTTTATACTTCTGTGGCACTTTGTGATCTGATAATAAACTGATTAACTATTT
>JAUZNJ010113062.1:0-19898 GCA_034780135.1 Jordanella pulchra | reverse complement strand
TGAAAATATTCTTAAAATATAGACCAATCCAAGCCTATATAACATCTCAAATATTGTCATGCCAATAAAACAAAATAAGAAAGAGAAACTCTCTGATTGGTATCTTAAAATAAAAGTATTTTCGGATTTTGTTACATACATCTTTACCTGAGTAGACCAATATGGTATCAAAGGTCACTCTGATTGGCTCAATCAATGACCTTTATTCTTATATTCATCTTGACCTGAGTAGACCAAAATGGAGTCGAGGGACCTTCATTGTCCATGGTCTGTAGTGTATGTTTAAGGAAGCACTAGACCCCAGTTTTAGAGGATGTATAAAGACATGCTAACAACGTATTTCAATGGAGATCTAACAAGAAGCTTTAGAGGTTGCTCAACTGGTTCCAATAGACTGTTTATTCTCCATATACTTCATAATATACAGAGCTTCTTTTAAAATTGATGACATGAGGGATTTCAAGTGAAGGGAAGTCAACATGGGCCTCTGCGTTTTCTTGTTATTTCCTTTCATATATTCATATAGATCTCTAGAGCCAAGCATGAAACTAGTGGAAAATAAGACGGCTTTTTTTCTTTTTCTTCTTTTTAACAGTTCCTACAGAGCTGTTGCTGTTTTTTTTTTTTTTTTCCTTCATTCAAACATTCACGTTAATGGAGCTGACATGAGCTCCCTGCACACTGTAAAAAAAAAAAAACAAACCATCTCACACCATGCACCATCAGCTCCTCCTGATCCTGGCACAGAAATAATGGTAGACATTTAAACTAAACAGTGTAAATCTAGATAGAAAAACAGCTTTAATGTTAACAGTTCACAGTTTTACAGACTCCATTAGTCAGAGGTCAGATAGATTAGATAGATAGATAGATAGATAGATAGATAGATAGATAGATAGATAGATAGATAGATAGATAGATAGATAGATAGATAGAAACTGATCATCTTCTGAGGCAAATCTCAGCACACAGAACAAACAAATAGCCTCATGCTGACCAGCTGACATTAAAGAGCTGTTTGTTTGTGGCCTTGTGTGTTTGCTGGCAGACTTTGTGGTCTGCTTCTGTTGAGTCTGCACAGATGAAAGACTGAGAATCAAAGCAGGGTTTGACTGTAGAAGATGAATGTGAAAGAGAGCATGATTATGACAGATGTAGAGCCCCTTTAATACACCCAGTAGTTTGTTACTGTCATCTGTAAACGGTTTGAAACCTCCTTTAAACAGCTGTATTACAAATATGTGCGATACTCAACAATTTTTATGCAACTGAGGAATTTACTTCCTTTATGCACATAAAAATAATGGATCCTTTACTTTAATGACTTTATACAGACTCTGCTACATCAATTGTAATGTTGATCTAAACAAACTCACTATAGTATAAATACTTCTCCTTTGGCATTTTACATCTTAATGAAATAGAGAAAATCTCCACCAGAGTTCCCATGTGAGCTGACAGTGTTACATCTTAGGCTTCCCCACCGTTGGCTCTCAGCTCTTTACTTCTTTTATGTCTCACTCCTAAGAGACCCTGTAAGCCTTTAAATTTTCCATCTTTTCTCCTTTCATCCCCCTCTCTGCTCCAACATGGGCTGCTTTGGCCCTGCTCCTTCCCCTGGCTGCACTTCAACCTGCCTTGTTCTTCTTGCTATGGTCGGCTGGTCAGGCGTGGCCAGCTTATGATTCTTTGATCGGGCCTCTGATCTTCTCCATCAGTGCTGGGGGCTCCAGCTGATTACAGATGAAATAGATCTGATTTGGGCTCTGTCCACGGGCCAAACACCTGCTTGGACCTGGGAAACGATGGAGGAGGAGGACAGGGTACAGATGAAACCAGACGGACCGGCGGTGAGCTGATCGAACAGCAGGACCATCTGTGCTTTTGGTTTGTGGCAGCATAGATGTGGCATTCAGTCCTCCAGGGATTAGTCCTTTAACACAGCTCTCCAGCCAATATCTGAGCCTACTTGTACATTTGTTGAGACCTACATCCTACACATCAGAAGCAGTTAAGAAACAACTTAAGATGGCAGCATGGAAGATTGCTAACCCTGTGTGGTTTGATATATATATTCAACCTGTTTTTTTTAAAACTCTCAAAAACGCCTCCACAAATGTTGAGGTTCTAGCAATAAAAAAGTAAAACAAGTGTGAAGCTTGTAGAAATTTTGCTCACAAATAGATATTTTTTAGTGCAGTAACACCTGCAGCACTTTCTGAAGGATTGTCTATGTAAACATTACAGATAACAAATAGGTCTCTGCTTACATACATGCAGACACAGTGGCCTGAACTGCAGACATACACTTTCCGACATGCATGAAAATATAGCAGTCACCAAGCTCTTAGCTTTTAGGGAAAATCTCACCTTTTTTTGCATTTTAAAGCTGAAGATTGTCCCAAGGGTTTCTCAGTTCAAATCTGTCTTTTGCCTCCATTTAAATTCTACATGAAATTCATCTTTTGTGCTATTTAACCACTCAGAAAAGCCCACATTTAAAAGTGTTGAAAAAATTAATGTGCAATAATATCCATTATAATGTCGACTTTTCGTTATTTAGATGTTTCTAATAAACATAAGTTAATTGACAGGTTTCTGCAAATAGGATAGGTAACCAAACCTTTCCTGTGTAAATCCCTTCCAGGACACCTGGGGTGTACCGACTTATGACACTTTAAGATTTTAGGTTTTAGTTGGTGTTTACAAATTAGAAGGATCACTTTTTAAAAACTAATATCTACATTAATACAATTTTAGATTGACTAAATTATGCATATTTTGTATAAGATACACATGTATTTATTATCTTGGTGCTTGGAATTAATACATTTCTGTATAAGTTGTACCAGTTACCTGATTTTTAATGTAGCTTTTAGTGTATTTATTTAAAATCATCATCATCATCATCATCATCATCATCATCATCATCATCATCATCATCATCATCATCATCACCTCTTTCTGTTTTTCTTTCACCATGGTTGTTCTTATTTAGCTCATTGTTGTGTTTGTATGTTTTCCCATGAACTTGTTTGTTTTTCCTACATGTGAAATGCTACACCATTAAAAATCAAAATGTTTTATAAATAAAGGCTTATTGATTTACTGACTGACTGACACATGAATGCCTGATTACTGCAGAAAAAACCAACACTACCCAGAGTAACTTAAAATCTGTCTTTCCATCACTACCAGATTTTCCATCAAGCCTCCTTTCTCTTTGGTTGACCTTGTCCTGTCTGTGCAGTGTCTGTTGTTTGTTAATGATCACATGGGTGCAGTGAGAAATTATAAAAACCATGTGCATTCCTCCATACTTTGACCTGGCTGTCCTGCTTGAGGGCCCAGGGGATGCTGGGGCAGTTCTCTGACCTGTCATCAATGTTCAAACATATAACTGGGATTGCACGTCGATCAGCCTTGCTCTGGGCAATATGAGCAATTCAACCCTGCACAAACTTCTTTGGACAAAATAGTTTAGAAATTGTAAATGCTACAAATAAATGTATTTTACATGCCTTTAACAGTATCCAGACACAATAACATACAGAAAGGTTATTGTAGAAGGAACAGAGTGAAATTTATAAACAGAGTGTTTTATTGCATGAACTCAGAAAGTTTTGAAATCAGGGCTCACGTGTGCAGGAGCCTGTTTTTCATACATTACCGCGCTAATCAAATGATAGCTGCAAATATTCTGCATTCTCCCTCCAGCCAGTCACAGAAAAACAAAGAGCTGACAAACTTCCCAACTCTTTTTTAAAGCTCATTAAAAAATATTCACCTGGGTTCAACTTGAGTGTTGTAATCAGCTCTGAATAATAAAGGGTCGTATTGACGCCTGTGGGCGCTAGATATACTGCCTTATTGCAGAACAACACCAAATAGGTGTGTGAATGCAAAACAAGATGAGTCCCCCAACACACACCTGATCACATTTCCTCACTCTTTGGTTTGCCATACTGTCTGGGAGTCAATGTACTCTGACTTCAGGAGGAGCCAGGGACCACCAACTATGCTCCTCGGGGGGCTAATTGTCCAGTAGCACTCTTGTGCTCTCTATTCCTTCTCTATCTTGTTTCCACTCCTTCTATCTGTTCTTTTGGAAGAGGTTCAGGAGTTCACACTGAGCCCAGAGCCTTGCATCCCAGTGAGGAGCCACAGGGCAGAAAGGTTACACCTACCTGGACTCCTATAGCTAAGCAGCCCTCACATTTCCTACTGGTGGGCAGGTCAGGTGGAGGGGGCTCACTTAAAGAGACAAAGTGAAAAACTCGAGCTGCATTTAAATATTTAAAAACTGTAAAAAAAAAAAAATATTAAAATATTAGTCTGGCATTTATTTAATTAGCTCCTTTAATCTGATACCCCAAATAAAGTCCTTTCTGCTTTATTGTCCCATTTTAAAATTTTTGCAAGGGACTGCTGGTCGAAGCTCTTTATGAAATATTTAGTCAATTTCTCAAAGCAACACTGTGTAACTTTGACCCAATTATTAGCTTAACTTGAAACATGGTTAAGGACTTTTCAGGTCATTATACAACATTTGCTGCCAATCGATGCTCTATGTGAGCTTCTCTACTCAAAAACTGATCTAAACAGCTTAAGAAGGTTGAATTCATCAATGAATGGGTCTTCTGGGCTCCCATACATATGAACGCTAACTAAGCTATGAGTTGTTGTTGACTACCAAAACACTACACTGGTTATTGAATTTTAATAATGGATTTTTTTATACTGACATAGCAGTAAAAACAACCTAGATTTGCGGGATCACATAATATGATATTTATTTTTCTTTATTTTAAATAAACAAATTAAGGAATTTAACCAACTCAACTTCATTAAAGAGCCAATCTTAAGATTAATGCAGTGGATTAGGCTAAAAAATGACTCCAAAGTTGAAGAGCAGCACAAAAAATTACAAAAACACCCAAGAGGCAAGTTCATATAACACATCTCCATATCACTCTGGGGATACAAAAACATGGTGCCAAGCAACCTGGTGAATAACATGAAGTCCGCCCTCATTAACTGCTACAGACAATGTTCATTTGCATAAATACCTATCACATATAATGTGACCAGATTACAGTGAACTAGTTTGGTTATCTGTTGAACTAAAATCTCTGTTTTTTAAGAACAATTAAACCTGTCTAAATAACAATCAGTCCTTTAGTTGTTTAAACATCTGTCCTTGTTATTTAAACAAAATTTAAACTGCTTATGTTCAGCATGAAGGTGTAATTTTTTGGTACTAATCTGATAGTTAAAGATGAAGCAAACAGCATCACTAGCTTTGGACCAGACATTTTTTGGTTCTCTGATGTTGGATTTAATTTAAAGTGGTCTTCTGTCAGAATACAGACGGAGACAGTTTCCTATTATAACAGGGCAGAGTTACCAGAGGCTTTGAGGGGTGCTACACCTGGATTGCACAGGTTTAGAGCCTGTGGAGGCTAAAGTTAGACAGTATAACTTTAAAGAGTGGAAAGAGTGGTGAACAAACCTTTTTCCCCAATGCCCTTGGACATCACATTCAACCCGGCAATCCTTACTGTGTTCAGCGGCGACAAGAAGTTCAGAGATAATGAAAGACTAAAGCTTTGGCCACTGGGCAGTTCCCAGAAGCCAAAATTAAACAGCAGGGTTCTTATGAGCTGCTCCCATGGATAAAAGTGCATTACTGTCAAAAATGCAAAGCAGGACTCTTCTAAAGTAGGACTGTGCCTACTCAGCAGGAGCAAATTCCTTCCAGAGGATAAAATGTATGCCCCATAACCACTCAAAAAAAAACAAATAAACGAAAGCCTATCATATCGGTTTGCCGAATCAGCAGTCATCAGCAAAATAAACCTGCCAGATAATATATATTATACAGTGCAGACAGGTATTTGTTGAAAGGAGCAGAAGTGAAAGGTGATACGAATCAGATGAGAATGGCTGGTCTTGATGCTCTAAGCCAGGCTCTATTAGAGCCTGATTGCACGCATTAAGAGAGAGAACAGGAGAGGAGCGATCCAAGAACCGTGGGCAGGGCTCCTTCAGCCAGACTCTACATTAACCACCACCTGCTCTCTACTTTGTTGAACACAAAGCCCAATCGATAGCAATGAGTAAAGGGGGGGATGGGTGGAAAGATGTGAGGCGAGCAGGAGAGAAAAGAGACTCCAGGTTTACGGGAAGATAAGCCGACATCGATCGTGAGACAAGGCCTGCTGCTGCGTAGACAGAGAGGATGGAGGAATGCAAGATGCGGCAGATTCACACCCGCTCACCTCATCAAGCCCGATGGACAGGAACTCAGTGTGTGCAAATTTAAAAATTATATAGATATATCGCTTTTATTTAATCTCCAGTGATGTATCACATTTTTGAAAAGTTATGGTTCAAATCTGCAAATACTTTTATCCAAAAAGAGGTTAAAGTCCTTTGAATGAGATGCCAGAAAAAAAGGTAATTTCTTTTCATCCATCTGATCCTACACACTGCTGTTCAGCTGCCTGAAAGAAGATTACTACTCTTTTTTTTTTTTTCTTATATTTGTCGCTAAAGACATCACTGACAGCCATGGAGTTAAAAACTGGTATACCTTTGAAAGACAGACATTTGTAAAGATTCTACCCTGAACCCACCTTTAAAATGTATGAGAGCTTCCTAATGTACAACTCTAACCACAACCTGTGATTTTTAAGAGCTAATGTAGGCATTTTTAGATGCAGTTTTCCTGTCATACTCTGGTTAAATATCAAACCAAATGTGGTATCAGACTCTAACCTGTTTAATTTATCTTTTCTTGGAGTTTGGTAACTATCACTTGCAATGAGCGTTTGAGGCTACCTGAGCAGATAGCCAAACTAACCAATCAACTACTGTCGAACTAGCTACTAGTGGAAAACCCTGAACTACAGACACTTAAATTCTATGAGATGTAATGGTGTTTTATTCTAAATTTTCTGTGTTAGGAAACGTACATTAAAATAAATGTTTTAAATACTTTCATAAATACATCTGTTAACTATTTATTAGTAGTAGTGAATTATTTCCGTTCTGTAATTTAGATCTAAAGAAAGAAAAACAAATTTTAAAAAACAAAATTTAAAACAAATGATCATCAAATCAGCATTCAATTAGCATCGAAGACTAAGGGTCCCTACATGGAGATGAAATTACGTGTAACTGAAAAGATGATTTGGTTTTTTAAGCTATTTTCTCAAATAAAAAGCCTGCATTTTGTTGCCCAGCCTACCTCTGTAACCTGAATGCGCCTCTTTATTTATGTGTTTCTACGTTTACCTTGCATGAAGCTGTCTGTGCACGCTCAGTGTTTTCATCTATGGTTTGGGTCTGATTATATGGCAGCATCACAGCACCACCAAAAGGCCTGGCATGTGTACTACAATATCTTTATTAGTGCTGTGAACACATGTGGCTGCAACTTGTTTTTTAAGCTGTTTATGAAAATGCACAATATTTTTAATGTGAACTTTGCCATATTTAACACATAGGCAGTAAAATACAACACATGGTCATCTGCAAAGAAATTCAGCCTTTCTGCTCATCTAACCCAATGAGATTTTGAGTTTTAGTTCTATTTCTACTAAACACTGTTCTGTTCTGGATCATGGCCAAAAGCAGAGGGTTGGAGTTGATCTGCTGCCCATGAATGTCAGAAAGAGTCAGTTTAAGTAGTTTAAATTGCAATCTGGTTGACTACCACCTACTACCTATAGATGTTTTCTGAACAAATCCTAATGGACAGAAACCCCAGGGAAGATCAAGAACTTGTAGGATGGACTTTGTATACATTCCTTCTAGTCTTAGAATGACCCCTGAATGAGCTGGTGATCCCACCTAGATATCTATAAGAGAGAGTGAAAGGAAAGTTGAATGACTTAAAATTATATTTGGGAAACTGGATGGGGAGAAATCACCACAACTCAAGCTCCACTAATGGGTTTAATGCAGAAGGTATAAACACAATTTGACAGCCCAGCCGGTAAACACAAGAAGTGCTTGGTCTGCATTAACGCAATGAACTGAAATTAAAACAGCGCTTGCTTTGTTGCAGTAAATAAAGCTCCTGTTTATTGTTTTGCTTTAATGTAATCAGCTTGTAGGGCATGTACTGTACGTCAGTGTGCGCGGCTGCTTTCAGTGAATTACGCTGCTACTCTTGCTTGGTGGATGGATGCTTGCATTTAGGAGCAACACATTTATCAGAGCCTCCCTGACACCTGTCACGCTGCCGTGATAACCCGCGTCTCTATCCGCATACATTTTTTCCCTCCGCCTACCTCGATCTCTTTCTTGATCTCTACACCTTCACTGTCAACCCCCCAACCCCACCCCATGCTCCTTTCCCCCTCTGAGCTCTCAGCTCATCTGTGATGCCACCCTGTCAGAGAAAAGCCATTTATGATCAGCAACCAATATCCTCCCTGAGATAAACACACTCTGAGAGTTGTGGATCGAGAGAACCGGAATTATTAGAGAGAACGAGGGATAAGTGCGTTGTGATGTGGCAGAAGAGAAGCACACACTTTGAGAGAAAAGTAGTGATTTAGAAGAGGGAAGAATGCTGCCTGAAGCTGTTTTTTTCACAGCTTTGTGCCTGTGAGTGTGTGTGTGTTTGTGTGTACATTTGCACTTCGTGGTCGTTCCCCGTTGTCACCAAACACGCGTGTGTTTGCCTGTGTGTCCCTCTTCACACTGGCACATCTCAGTATTCTCTACGCATTCACTGGCATACAAATGACTTTTTTTATCAGAGGCAATTTACTTCAGTCTGCTGGAGCTCCCGGTCGCTCGATCAGGCAGACAACTAATCGTACATGAGAGAGCGCTTCATCACACACTTCAAAAAAAAGAGGGGAGCCACCCGCTAACTAACACACACTGAGACTCAAATGGTGACATTCAGTGTTTTACAATGATAAGCCCATATGTTTTGGTTAACGATAAAAGGAAAGCAACGAGGTGCTAGCTGTAGATTAGCATTATGGTTTTATCGTTAATGTCTTTTTACAACTTAACACTGAACTCATTGTCATCAGCGAGCAGATGTTGACTGAAAGGTTTTGCAAAAAAATGTCAAAATGCTAGTAATTTTCCTGGGTTAGGTATTTCTTTGTATGGACAGTGTTTTTTCATGGAGGCACCAAATAAAATAATAAAACAAAACAAATCATATATTAGGTGAATCCAAGACTCATTTGCAGCTCTGGAAATCTTAGGTATAGCAGATGTAAAGTAGTGATCTTATTGCAACATGTTTGCAGCTAAATGTGCCTCAACTTCATTTTCTAATTCATCAATAAAATAAAACTTGTAAACATTTTATTATTTAAAAGTAACTTTCTGTTGTGGTTTCTGTTCAAAAAGATATAATTTATTTATCATACATGTATTTTGCAAAATGCCCTCGACACAAGGGCCATTACAAGGGCCAGGACCAGTTCTCCAGGGGCGCTGGCCCCTAATAGCCCCTGTCTAAAACCACCCATGCCTCCATCCCATCCTCATCTTTTGCAGCCTTTAACACGGCTTCTTTCACTTTCCATTTCCAGTTTTCCACCACAGAGATGGGATAAAACTGATCCAAAATAACACACAATAAATTGCTTGTGTAAAAAAAAAACTAAAATTTGAATGTGAAGTCAGTGGGAATGTTGCTGGTGATCTACTTAGATTGCATGTATAAAGTACTCGGAAAGTGCAGACCTCTGCCAAGCAGTTTGCAGTTTGTTTGTTTCTTTGTTTTCAAAATAACTTGAAAGTATCGGGTGGATTTTACCCCCAGACAACCGGTTATCCGCATCATCACAAAATGTCAATGGTTATAATACGCCACTTCTGTGAAAATTTGAGCAAAATCTGCCAAACACTTTTTAAATTATTTTGAAAAAAGACAAACAACCAAGCAAACGCCGATGAAAACATAACCTTCTTGGCGGAGGTAATAAATAACAGGTGCAAAAGTGCTGCAGACCACATAATTTTTTAAGCGAGGATATTGGGTTTAATACCATTATAAATATGAAAGAGAAAAGTGGATTTATTACTTGTGTCTCATTTGGATTTCACATGCTATACAAAAAAGATGGCAAAGGAGAAGAAATAAAACCTTTCTATTCATGCAAAATAAAAATATAGAATAAGTAAAAATATGTAGGAGTAGCTTCTGGATTGTTCATTATTCTAACGTCACAACCAGACCAAATTCATCAGCTACGTTTACATGTATATAAGTTATTGGAAAAGTTTGAATATTATGATCTGATTCACAGATCACACATATTATGATCGGAACTAAAATCGTAGTTTGGTAAAAAACGAAAAACGAAAAAAAGCCAACAACGAAAACAAGGTTGGTTTAGGAGCAGATGTTTCCTCCTCTAAAAATGTCTATAAAGACAAAACAAAACAGAAGAAAGAACTTGTTTTTACAAAACAGATGCACTGACATTCAGAGAAAATAATTTAAGCATAAAACATAATAAATATGCTAATATGTATATGTAAGCAAGTAATTGCAAAGTTAATGACATGTTGCAACTGGCTGATCACTGGATGTGGAAAAGGCGCATAAGTACCACGGTGTGACAGCTGATCGCAGCAATTATAGCCAATCAGAGGTGTGCTTCTAAATTGTATCAGACAAACTGGCCAATGGCAGCTTCTCTAAAATGGGCGACTCTTCTACATTTTTTTTCTGAAGTATCTGCCCCATCAACTTCATGTCAGTTTAGAGCAGAGCGAATGGTTCAGGTAGGAAGCATCTAGTGGATCTAGTCGAGTTTACAAGTAAAAAACTACATGCAGAGATTGTGCGTGGACTTTTATGCAATAAAATATTATCTTCATACAGTTTATAGACGACCATAATAAATATGAGCATTGAATTACAAAATACTTTAAAAAAACACCAAAAAATTTGAACTCACCTGTGAAAGATCCAATAAAAAAGGGGTAAGGGAATAAGATAAGATCAGGCACATGAGATGCTGGGGGATCCAGAAACATAAACACTTTACTGGTTTGTTGTTCCATATAAAGCCTACAAGTACAATACTAAAGCAAAATGATGCAGTCTTGACATGATCTGGTTCCAACCGAGCAAAGTCGCTCCACTCTGAAAAAGCTTCTGGTGTAATAAGGGTAATGCACCACTTCCACAACCAGTGGAGCCGAGGCTTAAGACAAAAATGTATACCAGTTTGAATAAAAGGCTTTGAACTGCTACAACAGATTTTTTTTTTATTTCTTTGTCAAGTTTCTTATAAATCAGTCCCTTCTTAAAAAAATGTTGTTTGCACAGGGTTGTGTGTCATATTAAAGTAAGATAAAAAAAAATGTACATCTCTGTGTTGGTTAATCAAACAAAATCCCCCATATACACACTGATGTGCTTAGCTGTAAAGCAACACAATAGGGAGGAGTTCAAGTTCTATAAAGGATTTTACCAGAAACGACATTGTTTATGCTAAGCTAAACCAAACAGGCTTCGAGTTTAAGTCAATCGATCTTACTCTTTATTAGAATTTGGGGGCAAAAAAAGAGAAACCTTAAACTATTCCCTGAGCCCAAAAAGTAATCAGCAGCAGTGAAAGTGGTGCTACATTTTCATTTGCCCCACGGGTTTTCTTTCCTTCAAAACAGGAGCTTCAACAGTCAGAAAACAAAGAATCTGAGAAGATAACCACACTGAAAATAAAATAAATGGCTGTGGTTACATTGTGATTTAACCTTTATATCATGATAGAGAGTGTGTCACCTCTTATTTACAGTGAACCTAAACTTTATATTCAGTGCTTCAGACTGCTTTTTTTTTTTTTTTGCTCTCACAGGTCAAAATCAGGTGAAATAGGGTTGACTTTCTCTTCTAATCACCCGAACCCTGATGTGAGCCGCCTGCATCGACACACAAACACGCTTATTCACAGACATCAACACCTTCACACCCAATAACCTGCTTAACAAAACACTCTGAAATCTGAAATCCAATATCCGACCTGAATCCAACCTTTCTCTCTTTTTGGTTCCCCATTTTTTCCTCTTATCTTATGAGTGGCTCATGGATCTCAGTTCACTCTTTGTCTAGAACCAAAATCTTTTCTTTCTGGGAGTTCCTGAAAATGACTATAATTTCCACATCCCTATTTGACAGCTAACCCCCCCCATCCTCATATTCACTCTCTTATATCTGCCTTCCTCTCATGTTGAATGCCCCAGCATCCCTCCTCCCAGGGTTGTTTGCTGAAGACGGTTTCAGAAGAGAGAAAAAAAATCATGTCTTGCTTCTTTTTCTTCTCCTCCCTTTGTTTTGTTTCTTTACTTTCTTACTTGTTTTCGCCTCCTCCCTCGTGCGCCTCAGTGCCTTCCTTTTAATCTCCCCTCGGTTCAGATTTTTGTTTTCGCTTCTTGAATGTTGAATAGCGACACTTGACTCAGATGAAGGTCACATTGGCCTAAATGGAGGAAAAAAAGAGAAGAGGTTGTAGATAAAACTTTAAGCACTTTGATATCTCATTTTAAGTTATATTAAAAGGCATTAAATAAAAAACACAATTAGTTTGGATTCAACGACAATTTAGAGACGGCAAAAAAATATCAAAGCTCAAACTCAATCTAAAATTTACACAGGACATGTCCGCGGGTTCTAAAAACAGCAAAACTTCATCAGAAAACCAATTCCTGTAACCATGACAACGAAGGCCATCTTTTATTTCCTGCTCTAAGCCAAAAGTCAACCTTTCTTCCCACCATGACCGATGTCTAACCTTGACTGTGTGTTTAGAGCAGCAGCTGACAATAAAGGCTGTTTTTTTGTAAAACATTACTCGAGCTGCTGTTCTGTACTCTGTGGTTCTCCAATCAAGTTTAAGAGAAATTGCCATGAGGTCCACATGACGACCAGCAAAGGATTGCTCTTTAAAGTCACCCCCGAACACATTATTTTGTCTGTTACTGTGAAAAATGAGGAATAACAGCTTTCACACAAATAATGAACCTTAACTTTAATACAAAAACAAAGGATACATTTTCTTTCAGAGATTTTTATTCTTTTCGTTATTTTGATAATAGCTTGACCTGTAAAAGATAAATAAATAAATTTACTTTGGTGTATTTAAAATTTGAAATACAGATAGAAGACCTTTATTGAAACTGAAAACATTTCTTATTACAGCCACAAATGTATTATACTGCTGCTAATTGATACATGGAAGTTAGATTAATCAAGATCTATATTAGAGAAATAAATCTTAATGCTTTATAAAGCCAGTTATTATTCATAAAGCTCAAAGATTTTCACCAGAGTTTGACCTAAAGATCTGAAATAGCACAGAGTTCGGCATTGGCTTGCGGTAAGAAAACAGTTTTTGTTGTTATCTTCTAAGAACTTTGGATCGTTTGTATTTAATATCACATTCTGAAGCTACCAACAAATCTCCTTCAATGAAAAACTGCTGCAAAGCTGAATGTTAAAACTACAGAGAATTTAGTTGCCATTGGCAGTAAATAGCCTCGCTCCGCCGACTATCACTGTGCTCTGATAATAGTCAAAAAGAAAGTTTAAATTCTGCTTGTTTTTTTTGTTTTCACTGCTGTTTAACTTTAACACACACATACATGAGGCATTCACTGGAGAGAGAGAGAGACTGAATCCAGGCTAGAATCCAGTGGAGCCCAAGATTTGCCCCGCAGACCATGAGAAAGTGCAAGGTCAGTGCCAGCGATTTGTTGCGGAGACGCGCTGAGATTCATGTCAACAGCAATGGCTCCCTAATAACAATCAGAGTGCGGAGGCCTGGTTTGATTGTGTCAGTAACATATGGGCCTGTCAGTTTAACACAAAGGGAACTCACACAGGCAGCACTGAGTCCTCTGACACCACCACACTTCGCTTTCTGCTGGAACAAACTAAACACTGGAAACTCGGAAAGTCTTTGCACAGTGTCGCACTTCATTGACTTGAAAAGCTGTGATGTTAATCAAACTTTATTGATTTAAAGCACACACACACACACACCCTTGACATGCACACTCAAATTCAAGCATGCAAAAAGAAACCTTGAACTTGACCTAAAAAATAGAGATGTAAATGAAAAGCTTAAAAAACTAGTGAATACAGTTCTGATTTATTTTTTATGATTTAAGACAAATCTTCTTTTAAAGCTTTGAATTGGATCCTTTTATGCAACCCTACGAGCCTTTTCAAAAGTCTATTTACTATAATTTGTAGAGGGAAAAAAAGCTTCTCCATCTATGAAGGTTAATTTAATCCTTTTCGGCTTTCACTGGCCAGTGAAGATCTCTCCCTGCTTTTGACATGCTTCGCTAAAGTAGGAGTACATCAAAGCACCAGATAAACCCAGCTCCTGATGGCTGTTACGCAAAAGTATAAAACTCTCTTTGACAGCAGGTCCTTCAAAATACAGTTAGGTCATGCTCTGGAAAGCGAATTTCAACTTAATGTGGAACCTCGTGCTTTTGAGTAAGTCACCATATGAGGACACGTGTAACACGTGTGTGTGTTGGCTGCTCCTGGTGGAACGTTTAACCCCTACAGTAAGTCTTCCCTCTCGGGAGTCCACTGACAACGTGTCTGCTGAAGCAGTAGGAGCAGCAGGAGCAGCAGGAGCAAAAAATACTTAGAGGGAGAGAAAAATGTGTCTGAAATGAAATATGCAGCCGCTATCGGTGGTTTAGTTACCTATAAAGCTAGTTGAACTTCGACACAAGCATCAGCTTTTTGGCCTTCTTCAGTGAATTTTTCCTAAATAAGTAATTCAGCCAGACCTCAGCTTTCCATTAGCTTTATTCAGCACAGATCGGCAGCCAAACTGCACTGCAAACCTCCACTAACCCATAAAAATGCACATTATTATGCATGTGGGGAAGAAGGCACAAATAGAGAGAGGGATGGGAGGGAGGGGGGGGGAGAGATGAGCAGCAGAAGGGCCTGGTTAAAAAGCAGGACACCTGCACACACACCTCCAGCTGTTGGCTGCCTGAATGTTTGACAGGCAGCCCACTGAGTGGCTGCGTGGACGCCAGCCAGCCGCTTGTGAATCAGCAATGACGAACTGTTTAAAGCGGCACTTTCTCTGCTAATCACCTGCATACTCATTGTAAACAAATACTGTAAATTGTGAGTGGATGTGTTGCATATATCCACATAGCTCCCACCTGAATCTTTGTTGATGTGTTCAGCCATTATGTGCAGCCCTCTCTATCAAGCCCAATTGTCACAGCCTGGGCTTTTAATTGCCTTACAGCAAATTTGACATTGTCCATGCTGACTGCACCCTGATGAGAAGCATGAAAAGCGTAGTGATGCTGGATCTGCCACTTCCTCCAATCAGAAAAGACAAGAGCTCCCCCCCCCCCGACGGCGCGCTCTGTTTGATCGCCACACAAGGCAACGCAATGGGGATGCTAATCTCATGCAAAGACCAGGCCTTTGAGCGTGTGCCAGCCTGGTAACACTGTTAGCGTGAATGTTTGCGCGCAGGGCGGTGGCGGCTCTAATCAGCGGCACAATTGGAAGAGGCATGTGGCAATAAAGTCCAGCAAAACGCCTGCCAGTCTCATTTACAGGCAAGCCATCTTCCAAGCTCTAACAAATAAATAAAAAGCAAACAGGCGCACACAGTGGAAGGAGAACACGTTCCATCTTGGTGAACATCTGGTCGAGGTCAACCGACTGCCATCGACCTACACAAAGCAAATTAAAACCCAGAGATGAGAAATATTGAGCCCTCAAAGCTGGACTTTAAATGGATATATCCTCCAGGGTGGTTTAACCGTATACGGCAGGAAGTGCAGCTTATTTTCAACGCAGTATGATTTACATGCTAAAGTTAGGGTGATCCTCATTTGCAGAGGCCATTATCAGCATGACAAGATGACAGAGTCAATTCATACTGACATCCCTCCTGAGACTTGTCAATAGGCAGCTGAAGGAAATATCAGTTATTCACTGTAGACTAGACACGACTGATAAACAGCAGACAGCACAACATTTGTCTTCTTTCTGCTTGGCTCTATATTAGAAATGTCATGTCTGCTCTGTTACTATTCCTGTTCAAAGTCAGACGCACTCGTCCGCATTTTGTAATGTTGCACCCTCTAACTGCGATGAATGTTGTTGGGACTTGATCTAACAGAGTGACTCGGAGTAATGCATAATTGTGAAAGAGAAGGAAAATGATAGCTGGCTTTTAAAATAGTTTACAAATGAGAGTCTAAAAAGCGTGCCGTGTATTTCTTTTCACCGCCGACTCAATAATTTGTAGAACCACCTTTTATTGCAATTATAGCCGCAGGTATTTCATCTTTTCTTGGATTTCTGAGGATCAGTACATGATGTGCTTCTGTTTAACATCTTTAACCCTTCATCATGTTGTCAAATGGGTTCTTATGGAGTGATTTCTTGTTTCTGCTGGGCTTAGAGTAATCAGGTCTGGGGGTGGATAGTGAAATTAAACCAAGGCAAGTTAACTCTCAAATTGAACATCAAGTGGAATGACATTTACTGCTATCTGGCTGGTTTTAATACTTTTATCTCCTTAATAAACTAAATATTTGTTTAGAAAATGCACTCTTTGAAAACCTAAATAGTTTATCTTTGATATAAAAAATAGTTGTTGATGTGACAGTTTAAAAAACAAACAAAAAAAGCTTCTTCATTGCACTGCACTGCAAAAACTGATCACAGATCAAATTGCAGTATGTTGTCTGAAAAATAAAAGAATCAAGGTAAAACATTTCTAAGAAAAACAGTGAAAAGAAAAACATTAAGCCTCTATAGAGAGATGTAAGGCATCTATCATTTTCTGCAGATGATCCATCAGATGATCAACATGTCCACCACCATTTGGAGATAAATACAAAAGTAAACCTTTTGCTAATTCTTTTTAATCGCAACATTACCTGCAATAAAGCAGAGGAGCGGCTTCCCCAGACTTTGTAACTCAGCCCACAACACAGATGCTATCAAAGCCTCTGGCACCGCAGTCAGTCAGAACGCATCGACTGGGTTTCTGGCACGTGCAAATCACTGCCTTTGAGTCCCATTGTCTCTGCACTGTCCAATAAATAATAATAAAAGAACTGCCAGCGTTGACAGATAGTGATTGTGATTTTAATTTTTTCTCTTCTGTAAAGTGGGACTCCTCTACTATCATCCACACATTTTCCTGTGAAGAGGAGAGTTTGCGTCATTGCTTCTGGCATCTGATATTGGCTTCAGCGGAGGAGCTGTGATTATTATTCTCGCTATGCCAGAAGCCTTAGGAGCCCCGGTGGACACAAAATACTGAGCAGCACCTGGTGCGCGAGCTAAACTGAAGAAGGAAGGCAGAGACGAAGACGAAGAAATTTCTCACATTCACCCGCAGCTCAGACACGATTGCTTTGTGTTAGGTCCAAATGAAAGTGAAATGGGATGGAATCTAAGTATGATGCCAGAGGGTTTGCTTTTCTTGAATTATAAAAAGTGTGTTTCTGAGGAAAGCTGTGTGAAATGAGTTCCTGGGCCAAGAGGTCTCTCTGTTCATGGATGCAAGAGTGTTTTTAAAGAAACATCAGTTTCCATAAGTAGGAGGATGAGATGGTAAAGTACTTGCTCTGGACTTGACCTCTTACACAATATTGTTCTGGGCGGTTAGGAGATCCGTCCCAATATTTGTCTCATAAAGCACCAAAGCCAATCAAATCCCTCCTGCTGAGGTGCACTCTGATAAAACATGCAGTCTTGTTATTTTTCTCGGACCACTTTCGCTCCTGGATTGCAGCTTTTCTCACCCTGTCAGATCACAAGACGAATGGGAAAGGTGGGAATGAGCCATTGCTTATTGAAATTCAACAATAGGACATTTGTGTATGATGGCATGACCCACCTGTGCTCCAAAAAACCTTCCTCCAACCCCCCTAGAGTTTATCTTCAAATCCCCTGAAAAGTTTCCACCACTCTGTCATTAGTATGTCCCGATCCAGTATAGATATCGGATCATTTAAACTACAATTACGACTACAAATAAACAGCAGTAAGGAAATGCTGATAGTCACAGCCCATTTCTTTTCCAAGTTTATGTCAAAGATTAAGCCCCTGTTGTCTAGACGCCATCTTGAAATCATGTTTCATGCTTTTATCACATCACGCACAGACTGCTGTAATTCTCTTTTAATTGGTGTCAGCCAGCCCACTCTGTCTCGGCTACAGCTGGTAAAAAACGTGAGAACATAACTCAGGGTTTAGCATCCCTTTGCTAGCTTCCTGATAAGTTTCAAATCCATTTTAAACTTTTTTATTTGCTTTTAAGTTTCTAAATGGGCTCCTTGTTATTTATCTGAACTGCTTCATCACTACATACATTCACTCGTTCTTAGATCTTCTATCTGTTCCAAAGTCTCATCATAAATCCAGACGAGATGAAGCTTTTCCACTTCTGGCTCCTTAATTGTGGAACAAACTGTCACTAGTGATGGACGTTTCTCCTGTTGTGATAAATCTTGATAGGACCTTCGTTATAAAAGGAACACTCCCTTTAATATCAAGCCTTTCACATATCACGCATAATTTTCCAGGAATTTTGTCTTTTCCTTTGTCTCTTTAAAAGATTCAAATCTAATATGGAGGAAGCTGCGGTGTGGGGTTTTCTACACCTTAAGTTAGATTTAAATACTTTGAGAATCCAGAAAAAACCGGATCAACACATGATAAAGTGCACTTCCTTTATATCTTCATTTCAATTTAGACCAAGAAACAATTCATTTAATTGTTTTTTTCTAAAAAATGTTAAAAAATGTTATCATTTGCGTGTTAACACAAATGTCTTCGGTTTTCCAAACCGATGACTCAGATTTTCTAGAACAGATGATAACCTATCTAATTTACGTTTGAGCTAAAATAATCTGTTATCCACTTAGAGGCTGTATCTGATGCAAATATAAAGCAGTGTAAAAAGGAAGCAATTCCAGTGAAATGACTTTTTAAAATCCAGATTGAAGGTTACTTCGAAAGGTACCTACTACTTATAAGATATTGCCTGCTCATACTTAACCAAAATCCTTACCTCAAGGAAAAAAAAACAAACTTTACTTTTATTTCACTCCACATAAAGTAAGTTATTCTGAAAAGCAACAGAAATAATCAATTAAAACCTTAGTAAGACCTGAATAAGATTGTGAGACATAAAACAAAATCCTTTTGGATAGTTTTGACACATGTATCATCAGTGGCTCCAACACAAAATGCAGTGTTTCTCATTGTGCAGTGAACCACTCTTTTATGCCACCAGGTTGGCTCGCCTCTCAGATCGGTTGAGGAAAATCATCTCTATTATCAGACATACTGGGCTATTTAAAAAAAAAAGGTAACTCACAATGGATGAAGTTAGTTTTCATCCTAGTAATTGCACAGCGCTGCTTCTAACAATATGCGTGATTACACACACCCTCCGGGGATGAAAAAGTGTACAGTCTTTACATCTCCCTGACGGAAGCCCTCTCCCATTATGAGGGAGTGAGGGTCACTTTAGCTGCTGCGTGGGCTCCGAAGAACACAAACGCTTGTCCGTGAATAAGTAAACTAGAAAAACAAGGAATGGTTGTGAGCACAGGCTGTCATTTCACAGACTCATTCAAGGTCAAAGTGGCTGTGATTTTTCTTCCTCTCCTCCTGTATAATAACCAGAGGCAGGGATATCCTGTTTCATTAGCTTTCCACACGCTGCGCTCCTGCTGTCTGTCTGACTAAATGCGGCTGGCTGAGGGTCAGCGCTGCAGCTGAAATAGCAAAGAAGCAGAGAGGTGGAGGATTACTGACGAAGGGGGGGTGACAATAAAAGACTATATATATATATATATATATATATATATAGTCTTTT
>JAUZNJ010113051.1:0-19899 GCA_034780135.1 Jordanella pulchra | reverse complement strand
TATATATATATATTTAAACTCATAAACTAATTTTTTTACTCATTTTTCTTACCAAAATAATATTGCTATCTGGAAAAAAAATATTTGTTTATAATGTTACAAATATTGTAGTTAATAATAATTGTAGTCGTTTAACACATTTTATTTATTGGTTTAACATAAATGTACATTGTCAAAAGAGAACAAGACCAAATGATTCCAAATTTTTGTCTTTGTGATCATTTATAGCAGAAACTAAACTACAGTTTTGATCAAATGCATGGTTACCCCAGAATAATTAGTTTGCAAGATGTATTCACTGCTAACTTAACTTCTAATGACAAAACAAAACAATATCGCTCCAAAGATACTTTACAAAAAAATGAATATTTCTTGTTCAAATTAGAGTTTTCTGGGTCGTTCTTATTTAATTTATGTTGTTTTGGATTAGTACATGGATTTCCTAAACAATAAAACATGCTTTGGTGTAATTTTTCATTGTCTTTACAGGTTATTCTGACTGGTAACTCTGTTAAAAGAAATTTAAACAAATTGAAAGCATAAAGATGTCTGAAAAGTTTAATAACCTTTTCATTATGGAGTAGTAATTGCCTTATACTAAACAATGTTGTCTTTATCTTTACATTATGAAATTAAAAGACATGACTTTCTGAGTTGTTTTTATTTTTATGAGAACATTTTATTTATTTATTTTGTTTTAAATATCCTCTTCAAAGTTTTTATTCTTGTTGGCTGAATTAGATTAATCACCCTAGGTTTAGTTAAAGCATCACTGTTCACCTCTTATATTCAACTCGAGGAATTATTCAAAGTAATTTGTCTCCCCCTAGTGGTGGTTCTTTAGTTAAACATTAAATCAGGACTGTTATTACATCCTTACAAAAAATGTCACAGAGTAAATGGTTTATTTCTTCATATATCAGTTGAATAGTTATTTTCTTTAACAATTAAGCACAGGCGCAGCTAAAAGAAATAAAAAACAATTTCAGTCCAGCTATTTTTATTAGAGTGATCACATCTGAACTGTTATTATTGGGTAAACTCCTGCTGAAAAAAACCCAAATCTGTCTGCATTTCAGTGAAGGAGGAGTGTGTTTCAGAGGAGGAGGAGGAGGAGGAGGAGGAGGTGAAGGATGCTCTTGTGGAGAAGATTCTCCAGCAGGGTGATACAGCCGTCATTTATCCTGAAGCCCCAGAAGACGAGCAGAGTCCGACCGAGACTGCAGACGCAGATGAAAACGGTAACAAAACACTGCTCTGTTTGTCTGTATGAACATCATGAGATTTATTCTACAACAGCATGTTTACCTTTCTGCCTCATTACATATAAAATGGCAAACATTTTGATTGCTTGATGACTATTCCAACAAAACCAGAAGTTCTTCCTGCTGACTTAACATCATTATGATGAACTGAGCGACTATTAACTACTAACTTGATGTCAGAGTGAGTAATGAAGCACAGTGTTAGGGTGGGATAAGAATATTTTCTGGAGATCAAAGTGATGCTTTTTCCCTCTGTTGTCCAATCAGTGCATAAAGCAGCTCTGTATAAAACGTTGAAAGCTATGGTAGAACCTTTAGTTCAAAGCCTTAGGTTTATTTTTAAAAGTCGCCTTTTATCGGTCACCTCAAACATTACTAAGGAAGCTACTCATCAATTCATAGTGTTTTATCTAAGCTTAAGTTATGGTTACTAAAGCTAAACTAGCTCCGTTTAATAAGCTGTTTTCTTGCTATTCTCCATTTCAAAGAGAAATATGTACATAAATCCATGTTAAATTTAACTATCTTCATTCTTTTAACTATGTTAATAACTGTATTGATTAAGCCTGGTCATTTTATCATATTCCTGTGCATAAAATGCCGTTGAACTTCTGTAGTCAGTGTTAAAGATGCTGTCTTTAAGAAACTCCTGAGAACCCAGCTTTTCTACCTTGTACTTTCCTAACTCCTCTGCTCCTCCATCACTTCCTGAACCTCCCTCTATGACTGCACCATTTTTAGTCTGTCATTCCTGAAAGAGCTTAACTATTGGTTTTCTTTCCAAGTACCTTTTTGCTAACTTTTCATATAAACTGCAATCTTCTAGCCACGTCCCTCTAATTTTGATATTTTTAATTAGAAATCAAAGCAATGTGATACTATGATTATCTCTTATAGAGTAATCTGATTTTTAACTGTCAAGTTTAAGCTTTAATTTTGAAATTGAGCTTATTTCAGTTAGGGGATATAGTTTCAATTGAAAACAAATTCTAACTGCAACTTTTAGAGTGTAAAGGTTTATTTCTAAACGATGAGGAGAAGTATAGCTTTTGTAGAAGCAAAACTAGAAATTGCCAGAAAAATATTTTCATTATAAAATCTTTGTCAGCTCTTCTGAAAAGGGAAGAAAACAAACTGCTTTATCAGATAAAGAAAAGCAAACCTTAAGAAAGCCTCACTTCATGTTTTCTCCTCATTAGGCACGCCTGACAGCTTCTCTCAGTTGCACATTTGCCCATACTGTTCTCGGGGCTACAAACGCAACGCCTCACTAAAGGAACACATTAAGTATCGCCACGAGACCAGTGAGGACAACTACAGCTGCTCGCAGTGCAGCTACACCTTCACCTACCGCTCGCAGCTGGAGAGGCACATGAGCCACCACCGAGGCAACAGGGAACAGGTAACACCTCACAACTGGCACGTTTTAACAAGGCACAGGACGCCATGGTGAGACTGAAATCAGCTTTGGAAATTCACAACATCCAATTCCAGGAGGATTTGATGTTTTGACGAGTCAGTAATTGTGATTCAACCCTTTTACTACTTGATTCCTCCCACGATAAACAGTAATTATGCAGCAAAATGCATTCAAATGCAACACATGCTCTAAATAAGCTGCAGGCCGCTTTTGGAGCAGTTATGTTAATTAGTTCAGATCCAAAATCAAGACTGACCAGTTTTGCTCAAGGATAATAGACCGACTGAGACATAGACTGACCAGGTGGAAACAATCAATACATCACAAGATAAAGTGAACAGAAAGTATCTGCAGACTCAACTCACTTTCTCATCTGTTTAAAACCAGCACATCAGTAAATAAACTCTTCATACCTTGTGAAACACATCCAACATCCCCCCACCATTCGTTACGATCTTACTTCTGCCACATCATGAATTTACTTATTTAAGTCATTTAAATTTTTCACATCAAGTTTAATCTGTTTTTTGTTTCTTTTAGTTAATAAACAATTCAGCAACGCATCACCAAACGTAACAGTTTTTCATTTATTCACACGGATTCTCGTCTGTTTTCTCTCTCAGCGTCATGTTTCCCAGTCCACAGCGGGATCAGGAGGAACGGGAGGAACCCGGAAGTTCAAGTGCACTGAATGTTCAAAGGCCTTTAAATACAAACACCACCTAAAGGAACATCTGCGTATTCACAGTGGTAAGGAAGGAAGGGTAACATGTAAAACATTAGGGATAAGCTTTAAAAACCACAACAAACTCTTTAACGTAAATAAAAATGGGATTCCGTCCATTATATAAATAGTGGCTTACTTTGCTCACAGTTGAATAGACAGTGCAGATGTAGTTGCTTTCTACCCAAAGCAGGGGAAAGCTGTGGGTTGGATGTGAAATATTGCAGCCAAAAAAAGATTAAAATGCTAATAATCATATGTAAATTAAAATATTAAATGGTGGAGCTGACCGGGGACACATGGTTGGTCAAGATCTTGGATCAAATGCTTTGTTGAGATTATGCAGATGGCAGGAAGTACTTCCAGCCTGGCTGATTATGTGCTTCTCACCATATAAAATAGCAAAATAGCAGTAGAAACCTGCAAAAAGCTGCAGCTGAGAATTTGGTATCAAGCTTCAATGTTTTTTTTTCAGAGTGAGTTTTACAACAGTGATTGCCATCTTAATAATGAAAGCACTCAGTAAATGTTAATCCATTCATGTCTGATATGTAAGAATTAAATCTCATGTTGCAAACCATCAACTAAACAATAAAACTTTAAATTTTTTTTAATAGTAAAACATCGTTACGTGTCCATTTGCTTAGAATTGAGCTGCAATCAACTTGATTTGCTCTTCCTGCATAGACACAGGGGATATGAATTCAGTTAGGGATAAAATACCAGCCCTCCCTGTGGCGCTTGTTCATTTACAGATCTTTTCTGCTGCTGCACTGATTAGAGTGGAGAAGAGAAGGCGCTTGGCACTGCCAAAAAAACATCAACGTGCTTCTTCGTTACTAGAAGAAGAAGAGTGCGACAGGAAACCCCGTTTGGAAGGAGAACTAATCTATTCTGAGGGTTTTTTTGTAAATCAATATTGAATTTTAAGGGGGAAAAAAGGTGATTGATTGAGCTGCAAAAACATGCAAGTTATGTAGTTTCTTTACTTCAATTGATTGGTATGAAGGGTTGTAGCAGCGACTTTTAGTTTTTTTGCTCACTCTTGTATAAGAAATGCAATTCTTCTTTAGACTCTCCTCCTGCTGTCAGCTGATGAATGCAGGCCAATTTTATCATTTACAATTGTTCACCCTGCATGAATTACAGCTCTTTATCTGCACGGCTAAAGCAAATGAGCATTAACATTAGCAACAGACATACAAAGAGGCTTAAAATGGATGTATATCATTGTTATACAACTTAAAAATAATTAAAAATCTACGTATGGTCTTTAGGATTAATTCATATGTATATTATTACAGCCAACTTTAAATTCCTTTAGTTAGTCCCACAATAGGATATAGGGAAAACATTATATATATATTAAAACTAGAACAAGTAGTAAAGGTTTTTTTTTAAGGTGTAAATAAATGTTAACATTTTCATTTTGTAATTGGATTAAAGATTTATTAAATTCTCTTTTACATTGTTTTGCAATATTATTTGCCATCTTAAAATCAATGTAAGCAGAGATATTTATGAGAATCATATGCAGAAACCATATCTAACTAATCATATTTACCACTGGCACCAACAATTTTTGCAACAATATTTTGTCCCAGTCCAGTTCTGGCAGGATTAACTGATGGCTGAATGAACAATTAAGAACCTCCATTTTACGATTTGCCGTTGTTGTCTCTTCCAGGTGAGAAACCATATGAGTGCTCAAACTGCAAGAAGCGATTCTCTCACTCTGGCTCCTACAGCTCCCACATCAGTAGCAAGAAGTGTGTGGGAGCAGCAACTCCAAACAGTGTGACTGTAACGGTGGTTAAGACCACGTCTCCAAGCACTCAGACTAAACCTGTTGCGATCGCTCCGGCACGGGTAACTGTCAAAGAAAAGACTGAAAGCAAACCCCTCCAGGAGCAGCTGCCCGTCACACAGATCAAATCAGAACCTGTGGAATACGAGTGTAAGCCGGTCATGCCGGCACCAGCAACCCCGACAGGGAGTAATGGAGTTGTGAACGGAGGGACGGTGCAGCCGGCAGCAGCCGTTCCTCCCAGCGTGGCCATGGTGGTACCAACGGTGGGGCTCGTGTCCCCGGTCAGCATTAATCTCAATGACCTCCAGAGTGTGCTTAAGGTAGCGATGGATGGAAACGTGCTCCGGCAGGTGCTGGGTTCAGCCAATGGTGTCGTGACGCAGGGGAAGCAGGGGATCGTAGTCCAGCAGCCACAGCAGCAGATTATCAGCCTGCCAGCCTTTGTGGATCATGACGGTACCACAAAGATAATCATCAACTACAGCATCAGTCCTGCAGCTGGCACCAACGCTACCACCCTGCCCACACCCATTGTTATCAAAAACAACCCTCCCCCTGCTCCTGATGTCACCACGGCAGCTGCTGCCACTCCAACCCAAACGAAGCCAGATCAACCCCAAACACCTGAGGTGACAGACCTGAGTGTGAAGAAAACCCCAGCAGCAGAGCCTGTGGAAGACGTTCAGACAAAGGTAGCAGCTGAAGAAGCTGGGGAAGAGTCAAAGTCTGCTAAAGTACCTAAATCCAACAGCTCCAGCACATGTTTACTTTGTGATGACTGCCCCGATAACCTGGAGGCGCTGCATCTACTGCAGCATCACAAAGCAGCCAATGGCGAGGCCGTGGACTCGGCGGCTTTGGACCCATCCTTTGCCGCTCTGCTCAGCGAAGCCGGGGTGATGCTGGAGGAGCCGCCAGTGGACGACCTCCTCTCACTCCTCAAGACTTATTTCTCCTCCAACGCCAATCCCAGTGAAGAGGAGTTAACAAAAATCTCCAAGTCTGTCAGTATTCCTGTGGAAGTGGTCAGGAAGTGGTTTATCAAGATGAACTCTGGGAAAAAACAGAGTAAAGGTTGCTCTGAGGATGCAGATCCCTTAAGAGAGACTAAAACCACAAATTCCAAGTCGGAGGACACGTCAGATAACAAGGAGAACATCACCCAGGAGGAATCAGACAAAGTTCAGCCCCACATCAGCTCCCCGACTGACTCTCTGTCACTCAATGGAGATCTTGTTATTGTCAAAAGTGAGCCGGAAGACCCAGAGGAGGTAGACTCCCAGGCAGAGCCTCTTGATCTGTCACTTCCCAAACATGAGCCTACACCATTAGAAAACAAAAACACCCCTCCTGTGAAGCAGGAGGAGCAGCCTCTGAACCTGACCTGCCTGAGGAAGGATGGTCAAACCCTCTACGTTACCACACCTCAGAGCAGTAATCCAGTCAACATCGTCACCGCCGCTCAGCTGCCTACCTTAGTGGCCATCGCTGGTCAGGGAACAATGGGCTGCCTCAGTGCCATCAACACCAACACAAAACGAACCATCCTCATCCCTCAGCTCACCTACACCTACGCTGCGAACGCCAGCAACACCACTGGAGCCAAGACTGTTGTATTGAACGGCCATAAGGTTGGTCCCGCTGTAGCTTTTAGTATAATCTTGTGTACAAACTGCAATTCCTCTGTGTTTACATAGGGACTGTGTTTGGTTCCACAGGAGAAGCGTTCAGAGAGCAACACTGACGGCGCCTCCTCAGCAGAGGAGCAAGAGACCAAGAAGCGACGGCTGGAAAACGGCGTTTATCCCTGTGATCTGTGCTCCAAGGTCTTCCAGAAAGGCAGCTCGCTGCTCAGACACAAATATGAGCACACAGGTATTCCTTCACACTTAGATTCACTTTACATTCAAAACGGACCAACCTTAACTCTTAATTTTTTTTGCTATTAAGCCAAGCAACACTGTGAGCATGTAGAACCTGGCATAGCCATTTAAACATTTCTTTAATTAATTTTGAATCGACATATTTTTTATTGTATTCAACTAGAGTTAATATGACAAACCAAAAAGTTTTGCTTTTCCTTCTGGTACAAAGGAAATGATAGATTTTGTTTTAACACTGCAAAATTAATCTAAAAAACTAGTAAAAATTCCTTAAAATACATTTATTTACATTTAATTTGACTAGGTAAATAAGATGAACTGCCGATGGAATGAGTATTTTTACCCTTAAACCAACCTCTGTGTGTATCACTTTCACCAGCACTAAGCATCTTTGAAGAGGGGGGGAGTAACCCTGCCACACAAAGCACCTGCAAATGTGCAGACTGCTTTGCAGTTTACGTGACTTGCAAAGATTATTTAGAAGAAAAATGTGCTCAGTAGCAGGTGTGGGTGGCCCCAGACTGGCCCTACAGGGCCTAGGAAGGTTAAGAGATGACACAAGCCCCTGATATCCAAAGGCACCCCAGGGACACAAGGTGGGCAGATGCAAGGAGGGCAAAACCCACCACTGAGCGGCACCCGAGCCCGGCCCCTGAGGGGCCCGACTCCAGAGGCCTTAATCCCACAGGTACCACGGTACTGTGGCAGCAAGCCCATGGGCTCCGCTGGCAGTGCCCCAGGTAGACTCGGGTAAGAGCCCAGGAGTTTAAGGTCCTGGGGAGGCAGCCACCAGGACTGAGGCGGTGCCCACTGAAGTACCCAATGCCCCACCTGACTCCAGGCACAGGCCACACACAGGGTCTAAGGGCAGGCAGCAAGGCAGACCCCCACCACATGCTAACATGTATCTGGGTACGGTGGTTTTATCCCGCCTGCTGTACAGCCACTCCAGCCAGCCAGCTCCCCTGCAAGGATGGTGCTAAACCGTCCCAGACCCCCCACTCAAAGACACGAACTGACATTCAGTGCACTTATTTTTAAAAAAATGAGCAACGTAGATTTCCATTTTTGGCAGTGACTTGTTTTTACAAACAAAATCTGTTTTAAGTGTTTTAAGTTTTCATTAAAATAATTATTAAGCACAAAGATTAGAGGCTTATCTTTCCTTAAAACTTCCAGGAAACGGATTGAAATCATCATGAATAAAAGCTGAAAATTCATTTATTACAGCTTCAGCTGTTTCCCTTCATTTTCAAAGCATTGGTTTCCATAGCGTTTCCCTCTGACTCTTGTTTTTTTCCTGCAGGAAAACGTCCCCATGAATGCACCATCTGCAATAAAGCTTTCAAACACAAACACCACCTGATTGAACACTCCAGGCTGCACTCTGGCGAGAAACCCTACCAGTGTGACAAATGTGGGAAACGTTTCTCTCATTCGGGCTCCTACTCTCAGCACATGAACCACCGCTACTCCCACTGCAAGAAGGAATGGTCGACCCTGAGCTCCAGGTTGGAGTCACTGAGAGGTCAGCTGGATCTGGGAAGCCCCAGCGGAGGAGCTCTTTCAGACAGCCGCACCACAACCCCACAATCCCAAATGGACTCAGACGAGAGGGAGAGTGAGGAAGAGGACGAAGAGGCCATGTGTGTGGACGACATCCGGGTGGTACAGGTGGATGACGGCGAGTGTGAGATCTATGAAGGTAACTTTGATGACGAGGAGGATGAAGAGGTCGAGACTGGACACGCGCAGGATTTGTTCTGCGATGTGGTCGAAGTGGAGTTGACGAACGAACACATGGAGAACAGCACGTTGGAGAAAAAACATGAAGGAACGCAGGAATCTGCAGGAAAACAGAAAGGGGCAGACTGTGAAGTTGAAAGGGACAAAGCAATCAGGGAGCTTATGGACAGCAGCGAACTGTCAGAGGAAGACGTGACAAACAAATAAAGGAAAGGCTCTGATTTGTTCTTGTCAAAGTCTTTTTAGACAGAAAGCGCATCTCGAAGCAGCAAGTCTCGGAAATTGCCTAATCTTATCGGTCCACTACTGTGTACAAAAACCCAGGTGTGCCTGAACATAAACAGAAAAAAACAAGACAGTGACTTTTCTATTTGTGAAAAATGAAATATTCATGTTTTAAAGTGTTTATAGAAGTTCAGATTTGAAGTAGTACTATCTATCATCTTCTTAGACTTGTTACTGAGACTTCCCAGCTTTTTTTTGTTTTCTTTTGTTTTCTTTTTCTTCAGCCAGTCAGTGTTACTAATCTTGTTCTTGTTTGAAAAACATTTTAACCTGTAAAAAGAAAGATTTCTATACCTTTTTATTGCCAATGAATTTTTCCTAAATCAGTATTGAATTGAGTTCTACGAACAAAAAAACCTCTGCACTACAGTATTCCTAGTTTACCTACGGATACATGCCTCATGCATTGTATGCCCTTCAGTGTTATATATGTACGCTAGCTGGCCAGATGTTGTCTGTGTTAGTGTTAGTCTTTGCTAGCTAGCATTATGTTTGTTTTCAGTTCCGACTGTTAGCCTTAAGGAAAACAAAGTATTCCTGGGGACGGGGTTGTGGGCGGGACGGGACGGGGGAGCCTGGGCATGAGGAGTCGGCTTCTGTTTGCCATAACCAAATTTAGTCCTATCAGGGAAGGAAAGGTCACAACCTCAAAGCCAGCATCAGCACCTCTGTTTTGTAGCCCAGCACAGCTTGGACGACATCCGCCTCCAGGCTCGTCTACGGGTCCAAAACACACGCGCTCAACCTACCAAGCTTCTCCTGCTTTTGGTTTGACTTTATTTTCCACGTCAGTGTTATCAGCTTATATGTGAAGTTAAAGTGTATGTGAAGGATCAGGTCGTTTCCTGCTCCACCCCGATGCCTCCAGCCTTATGCAAGACCTGTGTGCTGTTAAAAGTGCCATTGAACAGTGTTATTTTCTCTTTACATGTAGCCAGTATTAATTTCCTCTCTTATTTACACAGACGCCATGTTGGTTAATGTTTGTTAACTTGCATAGAGCAGCTAACTGTCACAAATATGAAATCTTTTAAATACTGAATTAATTGCAGTATATTTTATCAGTGTTGTTTGGTTTTTTAAAATTGGTGGATTAAATTTGTTTCAAAATTATAAAATTAGATTTTTCAGAGTAGAGTAACAGAATACACTGAAAAGGGCTGCTCAGAAGGTAACCAAGCAGCTTTGCTATTAAAATCGATTGAACCCATTTTAACCCATTTAGACCTGATGCAACATGTTTGACCCAAACGTTTGCCGAAATAATTTCAAAGACAGTTTTTACTTCAAATCTCCCCCCCAAAAAAATTAAAATAAAAAATGCTAAGGTATCAATTACTTTACAGTCTCGAAAACAACTAGTTTTCCTTCCTGTTGTGCTCAAGTCATTTTAATGAGATGTTGGAAAGTTCCAGAGGGACCAGATGTGTTAATAGTTTGATTTAAAATGTCTGGACTGCCGGTCAGCTTGCTGAAATAAATTTTTTTCCAGGCTTGTAAACAAGTTTAATTAGAGTTTCATTCGAATTTTGGTCATGAAAAAATCAAATCCAAAGCAGTGTCGCCTATTTCCATTTTATCAAAATAACACTGCTTCATAACCACAGTTGGTCTGTTAAGCAGACTAGCTAACAAGAACAGGTAGTTTGACTAATTAACTAATTCAATCTTGTTCTACTTTTGTTTTAGCCTCTAAAACTGAGTTAAAAGTAGAAGTTTTTAAAACTAATAATTTGTTGTAGTATTTTAAGGTTGGCAGTAAAAGCTCTTTTTCGAACCAAAAAATATTAACAAACATCTTTTTTTTAAATGTTTTGTGTAAATATCGTTCAAAAATCATGTTTTTATTAAAGTACATCTTACTGGAAGAATTTATAAACAACCCATATTAGAAGAAAATGACGCCTTTAATGGAAGATTTTGTTCTGACAAAATCATTTCCTAATCTTTGTTTTTTCAAATTTCACTCACTTTTGGTATGAATTTTAAATAGGAGCAACAGTTGATACATAAAGAACTTATTTTATTAATTTGTCTCCTGTTAACTAGTATTTTTTAACAAATGATTTTTCTGTGAAAAACAGACATTTTTTAAGAAGTTTTATATCCCAAAGACCGACGATTAAGGAGATGCAAGAGGAGCCAGAAACTGCAGATTTACTTATTTTCATTCTGTGTTCATTAATGACATCAAAGAATCCAAAACATCAATTGAATTAATATTTTTAAAAATATTTGGTTTTAATTTCAATGTTAATAGAAGGTGATGCACTTGTTTTATAAATGTTAAATAAATTCAGTCTAAAAGGACCTTCATGAAGAAGAAATATACATCCTATTGTCCTTTTTCTTAAAACACATTTAGACTCAGTTTTGGTCACAAAGGACAAAAATGTGTAGTTGAAAAAAATTGTTGCATCTGGTTCAAATGGATAAAACGAGCTGCATTGTTGGAAAATACTTTAAGCTAATATCCACTTTACAGTTTACTGTTCCTTTTAAATCTGTTAATGTAATATTTTTACTTTCCTTTTGATAGATTTTCATTACCTTGATTTAGTTTAGTATGAAGACGACTCAGATTAAAGCAGACTCCCTTCTGTGCACTTGTTATCCCTCAAAACATACAAAAATGTGACGAGCTGCACCGCACTTCAGGTAACAAACATTAGTGAATGTGGTCTCTGAAGAGTTTTGCTTTTTTTTTTGTTTGTTTGTTTTTAACCAAACAGTGTTTATATGGTTTTGTTTTGTTTTGGTTTTTCATGTGTTTGTGTCAATAACGGCAGTATTTGAACCCTTTTCACAGAAAAAAAAAACAAGTTCTGGTTCAGTTTTAAGAAAACATTTTTTTTTTATATTTATGTGTCTTATTTTTGTATTTTCTTTTACATTTATTTATTACACATTGTAGTGTACATTACTTTAGTTTGAATTGATACAATAATATATTTTAGTATGAAAAATACTCTTGAGACAAACGAGAATCCCAAAATGTGGTTCTGGGAGATGAAGTTTGTTTTAACAAAAAATAGAAAAAAAAATAAATGAATAAAAATGTACTCTGTAAACTTGACTTTTGTTTTAAGCTGACTAAATAAAGGAAAAAAGACAGGAATGAAGTGAGAACTAGAAACTGTTACATGTGCATCCGTCGTTATTAAGCTACTGAATTCTGTGACTTTAAACGCATGAGTGGTCGCCGTTTTAATGAAGGATCTTGTTACAAAGTCGTTAATCCTCCCTTTTTTTATTTCATGAAGCCAAATCTGCATTGTTCCGCCGCCCCTTCTTTTGTTCTGTGCCAACTTTGTAATTTCCATTGTACTGTTGAAGGCTGCATAACATTTGTCTATACAACCCTTTGTAAATCCACTGTCTTTTTGTATGGTTCTTATTTTAGGTTTGTTCCATTTTTATGACTCCCCATCATAATAAAATGTAAGAAAGCATCTCTGAGTGACTTCCTGTCTTCATCGATGCTTCTATGAATAAAACCGAGCTACACTAAAAGCTCCAGAATAAATAAAGTAGTAGTAATCTGAAAAGAAACTATTTACTCTGTGATATAACAAGGTATAAAATCATTTTAATCTTATCTAGAAGATTAGATCCTTCCACCACAGAGAGTATAATACAGTGCATCACCTTTGATATGATTGTTTTAAATGAATCTGCACCTCAGGGAAATGTGTCCCTGTCTTGTCTTCTTTTATACAGAAAGCCTCAGATTTGAGTCTCCACTACCATACATGAGGGTGTATGTGTTTTTTCTAGGAAGAAACTTATTAACTTTGGTTTTATATATGGTGTGAGGGATTGCTGTTGAGTCAATGAATCAATGCAATCAGCTGGCTTTTCTTCGATAGAAAACTTTGAACCAATCTGGCTGAGTGATCTGCTTGAATGGTCTCTGTAAAGTGTCTTGACATGAAATGTGTTGTGAATTGGCTCTAAATAAGTAAACTAAATTGAATATATCCAAATAAAATTGCTCATAAAATCTAATTTAGATGCAACTTTGTAAACCTTAGCATTGTTGCCTGACTCAATAAAAAATTATTTTTCATATAACCTCTTATTTGATCCTTTTCTAAAAATAATTAACAATAACATGTGCACTTCCCTGTCCTGAGAATTACTCGTATATAATCTTAATCATTGTAGAAGGATGGACTTCAGTCTTTTTCTAAATTGCCATTTCAACCCTCCCACCTTGTGGTACAGCAAAAGTTGATTGCTCAACGTCATTGCTGGTCTTTCCACCATGGTATTGTGTTAATATTCTCATTTAGGCTCCAGGTTGGCAAACTGCCAAAGCTCTTTATCGCTGGTCGTCACATTTTTAAGTTTCTAATTTTATACCTTTTCCATTTTGATTCAAATGGAAGCAACAGGAGTTTACTTAGCTTTTCCTCATATAGTCTTTCCATTTTGGCTTCATCCTTATGTGATAAAGCCACAATGAAAATGGATGTGAGTTATGAGCATAACTGCATATCATCTTCCTAAGAATAATAATTAAAAAGAACAGTAGCCAAAGCTACGGAGAATAGAACCAAGTCTAGTGGAAGACATGTCAAGTTTATTAGTACAACTCAAAGAGCTACACACATGGACAGAACATAGGTAAAAAAAAAATACAAAACTCATAATTGAGGCAGGTAAAGAAAAGCTGGACAACAAAATTAAACTAATTATGTTTGTTTTAACTAAGACAGAGATAATACAAACAGAAAAGCAAAATACTTCAAGATAATATGCATTTTTAAGAGAGAAAGATAAGCAGCAAAAGGAAGCTGTGAAACAGCAGTAATAGTCTATTTATTTCTCTGGGTAACATGAATACAGTAGAAATAACAAACAAACAAACCAACGCTACCGAACACATAACCTCCTTGGCGGAGTTAAAAATAAACAGTTCAAACTCTTATTATTAAAATTGTTTTTGACTAGAAGTCCCTAATTAAAACTCATCCAATTCTGTTGAGTGTAAATTAATACATTTATTTCAGACAAGTCAGTAAAATTACATGTTTTCTTGTGTAAAATGAATTAAATTGCAAGCGATGGATTCTGGCCTCTGCAGTTTTATGCCTTAAATTCTAACACTGATTTATTGTTCTTGAAACTTCTTCTTGATAACTAATCATGAACTTTGGAGGCTCCTGTGACTTTAAATTATGAATCTTCTTATATACAGTTACAGGGGTCAAAGGGTCAATGCCTTAAAGTCCTTACTTTTTTTTAAATTCCAGATGCTTCCTGCTTGTTTTATGCTGTAAAATGCAGGGCAACATGAGTGGAGTAATGAGAGCAGTGGGCCGTAAATAGGGCTCTCAGTTTTATTAATTACTAGTTTCAGCCAGATTGATGTTCCCATTTAATTACATTGGAATCCATCTTGTCCTCCTGTGTGTAAATAACAGATTTTATGTGCGGATGGTTGTTGTTCTGCTCCAATTGTTATGTACAAATTAGATATTGGAGATGAAAACAAAAAAGTGAAAATAGATGTTGCTGGGGAAGCATAACATAACATGTCTCATAAACATGTCTTTTTTCTTCCTATTTTTAGATTGTTTCTGCATGTTTGTGGGTCTTTTAATCATTTCTAAAATATATAACTTTTGCTGTGCTTCGTGCTTTTGAGTCTTGAAATATTTTTTTTCTACTCTGTGCATTTCAACTTGTAATGCACAGAGTAGAAAAAGCATAACGATTTGTTATTCTTTTTTCAAGTAAAATATAAAAATAAACTATTTAAAGACACCCAGCTTTTTCAGATGTCACACTTTCTGACCTGCTGAGGTTCTTCATCACGGGAACAGTGGTCACTGGAAGCAGGTTAGATAAGTGCATTGAAGTGCTCCAACATCACCACAAGGTGGCAGTAAAAGTCCAGGACATGGTGAGGTCTATGGTACATGGATTTTATTGTTACAATGCCTGCGATGGACTGGGGACATGCCCATAGACGGCTGGAGATTGGCAACACCCCCCTGTGACCCTGAAGGATAAATGGCAGAAGATGGATGGATGGGTGTCAAAATCCTAACAGGCCTCAGTGATGACTGAATGAATAAGACAAGTAAACTTTAATACCAGAAAGAACATGTTCATTTTGAAGGCAATGCTCAAACAACAAAGAACTGATGTAGCTCTTTGTATATAAAATAGGAGGAGCTTCAATTTAATTAGGTGAATATTCAAAAGGGTACCACTGAAATACTAGGGTATTACAGTTCACTGTGGTTTATTTATAAAGCACCAAATTAAAACAAATGTCATCATATGAAACTTTAAAGAACCAAAAAAAAAGGGTACAAACTCAACTGAAATGAAATTCATCCATATATGTTACAGTCATACAAACATCAGTACAGACCACATCATTCTATGCTACTTAGTAGGCAATGGAAAAAAGAGGCAGCTGATCATTTGGTAAAAAGTGAATTTACAAAGATAAAAGTCAACGTCTATTTCGCTTACGCTGGGGAGAAAAACATGTCAATAAAAGCAAAACAAAACAATATGTCATTTTCTAAGGATCTAAAAATTTGGATGTTCTTTAAAGGTCCTCTTAAACTGCACTTAAGAGTCACTTATAAGACATAAGGAATAGTCAGTTCATGAATTCATATGAATGAAAATGAGAAAAGGGCTGACATAGAAGATTAACAGATACAAACCTCACCAGCACAAACCTGGCATATAAAATGAGGACGCTACCAGCCAGATACAAAGCAGGGATGTCAAAAAGCAAAGTAGTTTGTAGAGCAAATAGCAAGATTTGGGGGACAAAACAGGTTAAAGAGACTTAGGTAATGTATAAAACTGTAGGACATTAAAAAAGAAATTCTGGTTGAATTAAAAATACTAGTGAACCCAAACTGGGTTAATAAGAAATGTATAATTCTACGTGATTAAAACATGTGTCTAAAACAGCAGAGATTCACACATTCTCATGTCAAAGAAGATGTTTTGCCTAAACTCAACTTTCAAAGCTTGACCATGACCTGGACGACTGAGAACCTTCACAGAAGACACCATTTCTTCTACACCACCTCTTCACTTCTGCAGATCTGTGCAGAAATCACTTTCAGCTCACCCACAAAACAAAAGTGTGGCATGTTTTCTGAAGCGCAACAGAGCACAAGCAACATCAGACCTGCGATGGCTGGCGGTAATTAAAGCTCATTTCATGCTGCTGCACATCGTGATGCTGAATACATCGAGCCATTTGTCAGAATTAATTGGGCAGCTCTTAACCACATCACATCTGTCAATCATGCACAACCTTTCAGGCTGCAATGGTCAGCAAGCCCCATGCTAATGAAGCCCAAGCTAGTGAAGTGATGCTTTAAGGATCTCGTTTTGTAAAAAATGGCCAATACATGGTCTAAAATAGGCGGGTCGGCTTTTTTGATTTCAAGCTTACAGTAGATAGATGGTTCGGTCAAACTGAACCAAAACGTGTTAGGCCAACACCATTTTATCTTTCTGAAGAAAAGTTAGTGTTACACATTTTCTACTGTTCACTGATCTTATCACATCTCAGCTATCGCATAGAAATCTCGGCAAACACCTGCAGAACATCACTCCAACCAGCATGCAGAAAATATCCATCAGTACAGTTCATTAGGCTAGCTGATATGACAACACTATCCATTACTGATTAATAGCTTCTTGCTTCTTTCTTTCATCTGTGATTTCAAAGACTACAATTAATGTTTAAAGCTAGAAATAAATAGCTATCAGGCAGCAACAAAAAAAATTGTATTTGGGGGGAGATACATGGGTAATCTAAATTTTAAAATTGCATGTGCTTAAACAAACATTAAAAGAATTTTAATAAAATGTGTGTAAATAGTGCTGGATGATATGTCCAAAGTTTATATCACGATACAAGGAGCTACAGATAATTTCAGTATCGATGTGGGCAAAATAAAAGCCTTAGAAAGACAACAGATGACTATACCCACTTATGATGAATATTTTGCAATTTTTATAAAAATCCTCCTACATAATATTTAATAAATACCTTTGAAAAACAAAAACATAAAACTACATGTCGACCTGGAACATCAGTCAGTGACCCAGGCTGTGTTTATAGACTGATTTATGTTGAAATATTGAAAATGTGTGTAAAATTAAGAATTAAACCATATCCAAATATAGGTTGATATTAAAATATCCAGCTCTATGTGAAAGCATGAAAAAATCTCAGTGTTGAATTAAAGCAATATCCAAACATGAAGCAGTTTAGGAATGAGCTCACATATATTTCATAAAAACATATGAGATGGAAGAAGGGTGGTTAACATAGATGCTCTTAATCAATGCACATCGGTATATAAATGCTATTGCAATGGCTGTGACTGTGTGGGCTATTTGCATTTTTAAGAATTAGATGTGCGTGTGCACATGTGAATGTGTTTGTATGTTTATATGTTCATAAAAATGTATTTTCTTAATTATTGGACTTTTAGAGTATGAACTCATAATCAAGCAGGAATCGAAAGGATTTTAGTTATGGACTAAATGAAAGGAGAGGGGGAATGATTGCATAAGCTTCAATTCGGTCCTAAGAACTAAATTGTGCATAAGATGTAATTCCACATGTATAATTATTATACATAATGTTTGTAAGTGTTACATTTGCAAATTTACCAGATTGTTTAAAGTAAAGTTATTCATTCATTCATTCAAAAATGAAGGAAATGTCAAACTACTCTTGTATTCATCAACATGCTAAATAATGCCTATTTAACGACTTAAGTATTTTATTTAATTGACTGACATTTTCTGGTAATTGCATCTTAAATTTTTATTGTTACTGTTGCTCATGACTAATGTCTATTTAATCTTTAAAATCAGTTTTGGTAAACACAAAACCACACTTAATATTACAGCTGTGGAGGAAAACCCCTGCATCTTCTAGAGTACTTACAACTGTAAAATAAAAAAAGCCTCAGTAATTGCTATTTATGATTACATAGGGTCGAGTCACGCATTTATTGAGGCAGACATCTTTGCACTACAAACTAGTGACTGTGGAGATCATAATTTGGCAAGTTAGGTCTATATAAAATTTATATCCTACACTCACTAATAAAATACTATCTATAGAATTATCACTGATGCAGCAAAAGATCTATAATCATTATATGCATTAGATTGCTCATGTAATGGAACAAGGCATGACACTCTACAAAGCCAAAGGATAAAAACAAAGAATCCTGCCAAAAAAAAAAGAAAATTCTGAACACATTTTGAATTTTTACAACAAAATGACAAAACAAGTACCATAGATGTATTTTTTTTTCAGATATATATTCCTATTGGCACTAGTTTCAAAACTTAGTCTTAATAAAATCTAATCTTAATAAAATGAAATGCTTTTTCATTGAAAACAAGTAGAATTTTATTAAATAAGAAAAGAAAAAAAAAGATTTTGTAATCAGAAAATCTATATTTTTATTTAATCAGTCTAATATCCATTATGTGAGTTCCACTTATAAGCTCTGTTGTAGTGGTCATAAACGTTCAGCATGAAGCAGCTTCAGAATATGCCTGTGATGGAAAAGTCCTGCTGAGGTTTGTCTTTTTGATTTGTTTGTCTTGTAAAATGAGTTTGCAGCCTGTCATTAAAGCAGCCATCCACAGAGAATAACAGTCATCCTGTCACAAGCTCCTGTACGACTGTGCTTAGTTCAGCTGTTCCCTGAGCTCGATCTGTCCCTGATTCTGTCAAACTGATTTCTCTCTTCTGCAGAAACCACTACTACATTTATTTCAATGCGTCTAATCAATGTTGTTATGCAAAGCAATTTGTTCAAGTGGAATGAATCTCCAAGTAACAATAGACAAAAGGGCAGAAACCGAAGGGAAAAACAAATGTTCTGGGATGTCTCACCTGAAATTTAAAGCACACATTATGCAACCTTTTTGCATTTTTTATAAAAGGGAAGCTTTTAAATCTATACATACAGTAAAGCTTAAAAACAATGTTTGTTTTGGAAGGTCATGGGAAAGTTTGACAGGGTCTTATAGCAGCAGATGCTCACCCTTGACAAAAATTACACTTTTGAAAATGGGAACAATATTTTCAGATTGTTAATTATTTTATATTGACCTTTTTGTTATAATCATGATAAATAAGTCCTAATACGGCCTGAGCCCACCACCCCCACCTCTCACCTACCTCCTCCTCACACCTCGTTCAGGGAATCATCTTCCACCATCTCTCTCACAACTGACCAGGTTAGAGAGCAACTCAGGCGCCTGAGGCAGAGAAAGGCAGCGGGACCAGACAGCATCAGCCCACGCCTCCTCAAGTCCTGTGCGGATGAGCTGTGTGGAGTCATACACAGAGTCTTCAACATGAGTCTGGAGCAAAGTGTCGTCCCTGCGCTGTGGAAGACCTCATGCGTGGTTCCCGTGCCAAAAACATCGCACGCCAGTGACCTCAACAGCTTCAGACCAGTGGCCCTCACGTCTCATCTGATGAAGACTCTGGAGCGGCTCGTCCTCAGTCACCTCCGCACCACGGTGAGCTCTGCCTTGGAGGACGCCATCATCTCCATCTTGCACCGCTCTCTGTCCCACCTGGAGAGGCCCGGCATCGCTGTGAGGGTTCTCTTCTTTGACTTCTCCAGCGCCTTCAACACCATCCAGCCGAGACTCCTGAGGGACAAGCTGGAGACTGCAGGAGTGGACTGTGGCCTGGCTGACTGGATCCTGGACTACCTCACAAACAGGCC